>WBNM01040280.1:0-194322 GCA_013399055.1 Ramphastos sulfuratus
TGAAATTGTGCCAGGGGAGATTTCAACTGGATAGCAGGAAAAATTCTGTTCTGAAAGAGTGGTCAGGCATTGGAATAGGTTACACAGGGAAGTGGTGGAGTTGCTGTCCCTGGATCTGTGCAAGAAGTATGTGGCCATGGCACTCTGGGATGTGGTTTTGTGGCCACGGTGGTGTTAGGTTGATGGTTGGATGATCTTAGAGGTCTCTTCCAACCAAAACAGTCCTATGATTCTAAACAATCCCTCCCCAGCCTTCCTGGGCAATGTGGGTTTGATACTGATACAGGTTTGGTACTTTGGTGGCACTCTCCTCAGACTCTCTTAAGATCTTTGTTACCACTTTGGCCTAGAGAAAGAGTTGATGAGTTTCTGAGCGAAAACAAGGAAAATTCTGTCTTGCTGGATGGGACAAACCTTTACAATTAAATTATCCACCCCCTCCAAGTGAGAGCCGAGTAGATGCAAAGCCCAGAGCCTCAGGAGCTCCCAGGGCTAGTTAAGGCTGGGATTGGTTTGGGTTTTGTGTTGGGTTTTTGGTTGGGTTTGTTGTTTGGTTTTGTTTTTTTTTTCATGTCAGAAGTATTCCTGTGTTTGTCGAAAGATTCACTTGCAGAGCCTTAACATCTCTCTCTGTCGTGCCTGGAACAGATGGGTGTGTTGTAATATAGACTGTGAACATTCACATTGCATGTGGTTCTCATTCCTCCCATTCATCTTTGAAGCTAATTGGTTCCATCCAGTTCAAATGTGTTTGGCTGGCCGCAGCTATTTGTACTTTCACTCTGGTTATAGGGCCTGATGGTGTGATATATAGAACATGAAATAAACTCTCGTGACTCCCAGCTCTGAAGAGACCCAGGCACAGCACTTGCATTTTCCTGCCTTTTATATTATTATTATTTCAATTATGGTACTCAAACTTTTTTTTTTTTTTTTTTTTCCCCCTCCACTGGAATTGTTCTTCACTTGCTGGTGCTGGTGGAGGGCGCCGGTGTGATCGCCTCTCATTTTGCGTCACAGGAGCTCTGGAAATGCACAAAAAGGAGCCTGAGCTTGCCAAATGTGAAAGGATTTGGAATCAGAGCATGGCTTAGATGGGAACTTAAGAGACTGTTTTCTCCTTAGGGATCATCCTCTCCTTGGAGATCATCCTCTCCTCAAAGATCATCCTCTGCTCAGAGGAGATCGTCCTCTCCTCGGAGATCATCCTCTCCTCAGAGGAGATCGTCCTCTCCTTGGAGATCATCCTCTGCTCAGAGGAGATTGTCCACTCCTTGGAGATCATCCTCTGCTCAGAGGAGATCGTCCACTCCTTGGAGATCATCCTCTGCTCAGAGGAGATTGTCCACTCCTTGGAGATCATCCTCTCCTCAGAGGAGATCGTCCTCTCCTTGGAGATCATCCTCTCCTCAAAGATCATCCTCTGCTCAGAGGAGATCGTCCNTCTCCTTGGAGATCATCCACTCCAGCCTCCCTTTCATGGGCAGGGATGCCTCTCAGTGCCTTCAGGCAGTGGAATGAGCTGCGCAGGAAGGTGGTGGAGTCACCCACCCTGAATGTGTTTAAGGGTGGTTTGGCTGTGGTTTAAGGTGGATCTTGTGGAGTAGGGTTCTAGGTTGGACTTGGTGATCCTGAGGGGCTTTGCCAACCTGCATGTTTCTGTGATTCTGTTTCAACTACACTCAGCTGCTCAGGGCCTTATCCAACCTGATCTTGAACACCTCTGGGGAGGAGGAAAATCACAGAACCAGCAGAGTGATTTGGGTTGGAAGGGATCTTCAAGACCATTTCAATCTAAGCCTTCTAAAAGGTGACACTCCTCTGTTGAGGGAAGGAGCAGTCATCATGGTGGATGGAGAGCCAAAGGCTCTCATTTACAGGGTGTCTTTCTGTATATGGAGAGAACAAGAGACACAGTGCCTCTCCACCCACAGAATCATGGAATGGTGATTTAGTTGGGGCAATTAAGGAGGCAGAAATTAAAAAAAATCTTATTGTATTTCCCAAAAGCCCTGCCCACAAACTCCAGCAGATCCCTGTGCCTCTTAAACAGGGGAGCCCAAAACTGAAGGCAGTACTCAAGATGAGGTCTCACCAGAGCAGAGCAGAGGTGGAGCAGAACCTCCC
The DNA here is from genome assembly GCA_013399055.1 of Ramphastos sulfuratus. Classification (NCBI taxonomy): domain Eukaryota; kingdom Metazoa; phylum Chordata; class Aves; order Piciformes; family Ramphastidae; genus Ramphastos; species Ramphastos sulfuratus. Next base: position 2,128 of record WBNM01040280.1, read on the forward strand.
TGGATCTGCTGGACACACTCTGCTTAACGCCCTCAGGATCCTATTGACCCTCTTGGCCACAAGGGCACATTCATAGAATCATAGAATGGGAAGGTTGGAAGGGACCTCAAGGATCATCCAATTCCAACCCCCTGCCATAGGCAGGGACACCTCCCACTAGTACAGGTCACTCAAGGCCTGGTCCAACCTGGCCTTGAACACCTCCAGGGAGGTTGTGGAGCACAGAATCACCCAACGTGATCTTTGATCACGTTGGGTGATTCTGTGCTCCACAACCTCCCTGGGCAACCTGTGCCAGTGTCTCACCACCCTCACTGCAAACAACTTCCTCCTAACATTCAGTTTCAGTCTCCCCTCTGCCACTTCAAACCCATTGCCCCTTGTCCTGTCATTGCAAGACCTTGTAAATAATCCCTCCCCAGCCTTCCTGTAGTCCCCCTTTAGATCCTGGAAGGCTACTCTAAGGTCTCCTCCATTGCCTGTGCCAAGGAGGAATAATAAATGAGGCAATGCCATCATTTTCCTCTGGCCCAACAGCATGATGGAGGCAAATTAGCAGCGCTGTTGGAAAGGCTTCTGTGAGGTCGCTGAGTCTTTCTGTGGTCCTTTTTTCATCTTCCCTCTAATTAGCCATGGGAACATGGCACCTCTCTCCTAATTGGTCATCTGTCTTTCTCTAGCACTGCAGGCTCAAAGCAGCCTCGTTACCTTCCGCTCATTACAAGCATCTCTCGGTTAAAGGTGGTTTGAGTCTCTGATGTGTGTTTAAACCCAGGTTCTGGAGGGATCTCACTGATGAATAGCAAAGGACTGTGTGGGGATTTTTGCAGCTTGTTCCCATCCATGATTAATCTCTGAGGAAGCAGTGGAAGATGTTAGACACTTCAGCTTCTGCTCAGGGGGTCGTGCAGGTTCTCAGCTTTGCTGTAAATATTTCCCTTTCTTGCTAGGGAGGTTTCTGTTCCCATGGTTTAAACACATCGGCTCAGGCTTTGCTCTTGGTTTGTTTTTGTGTTTTGTTATTATTTTCAAGCAACTTGGCTCATAAACAGAATCACAGAATGGTTTAGGTTGGAAGGGACCTGCAAAGTTCATCCAGTCCAAGCCCCCTGCACTCAGCAGGGACATCCTCTACTGGAGCAGGTTACTCAGAGCCTTGTCCAGCCTGACCTTGAATAGCTCCAGGGATGGGCAACCTGTGGCATTGTTCCACCACCCTCCTAGTGCAGAACTTGTTCCTAAAATCCAACCTCAATCTGCTCTGCTCTCATTTCAAACTACTGCCTCTCATCCTGTTCCTGCAGGCCTTTGCAATCAGTCCCTCTGCAGCCTTCTTGTAGCCCCCTTCAAGTGCTGGCAGGCTGCTATTAGGTCTCCCTGGAGCCTTCTCCACACTGAACAGCCCCAGCTCCCTTAGCCTGAGGTTACTGCTCTCAGCTCAGAGCAGAGTCACACTACCTTCTAACCTGTTCTCACCAAGGGAAGGGTGTCAGCTTCCCATCTCAAGCTTGGCAATTCCAGGCTGACAGAGAAAGTTCCTGTGTGGCCATGCAGGGCACAGATGCATCCATTTGTCCACTGGACAACAACCTGCTGTGTCAGGACTGTGCTTTGAAATGGTTGCCTTGCATCTCAGGGTAGCTCCTGGCTGAAGGTCTGATGGGGAAATGAGCTGCTGGTTCATTAGGCAGAGCTGTGTGCAGCGTGCAGCAGAGCTGGAGCCAAGCTGGCCTCTGAGAGTCAAGCTAGGCTTAAGGTTGAAGAGTATCTGCCAGCTGAGCTTTGCTGCTGGCCACAAGCCAGGTCTGACTCATCTTTGCAATAAGAGGGAGAGATGTACTCCTGAGGAGCCCACTAAGACTCACTCACACTTGGGTTGCACCAGCTGTGGGTTGCTTGTTTGAGAGAGGGGAAGGCAGGCCTGGGCCCTTGTAAAGTCATTTACATCTCCACAGTGGCTGTTTGTGGGAAACAGAAGACTCCACAGCTTTGATTTACCAGTTCTGTTGCCAACTTTGTTCCAGCCCTGGGTCAGCACCCTCTGGGTCTGGGAGTGTTGGTGGCAGTGAAGGTTTCCTAAGGTGACCACTGAATTTCACTGGTTTTCTTTCTCTTCTTTACAGGTCCAAGTTCAGTGAAAAACAAGAAGAAGGGTAAGTCTGGCTCCTGATTTAACTTTCTGTGCTTGTGGTGCCTGGCTCTGAATTCTCTGTAGGAAGGAGAAACCAATGACAGGTTTCCTCTCCTGGAAGAGCAGGGATTGGCATGGTGCCTGGTCCCAGAACAAGGACCATGAACTGCCACATTGCCATGTCAGGGCTGCATGACCCAAGGGCACTCCTTAAAGCCTTCCTGAAAAGCTGCAGGAAGTGAATTACCTTCTCTAGAAGTCATTCTGAAGATGCTGCATATTAAATAGCTGAGTGGAGCTGAGTCATGTGCCCACTGTCAGGAGCTGCCTGCTTTTTTGCCAGGCAGGTTGATGCCACCTTCAGCCCCCTCCAAAACCAATGTAGCTATGTTCTGCACCTCACTTCTGCTATGGGTTAAGCTCAGAAGTGTTACTTGGTGTGAGTGTTGGTCAGCCCACAGGGATTTTGGCTGACTTGCTGATGTCCCTCAAGCTGTTTGCCAAAAGGTAATTGTTTGGGTTGAGTTGGAGATGAATTGTTGTGACTTGAGCTGTTCAGGAGGCAGCCCTAAGGTTTCCATGGAGTGTCTGAGGTTTGTTAAGGGCTCCTGGAGATCACTTGCAATGACACACTTCTTGCTACCTGGAGCTTGAGCAAGTCAAAGGGTCACATCACCCTGCTCACAACCCAGAGGGTAACCATCTCCTGGGCTGATTCCCAGCAGCGTGGGCAGCAGTTCCCTTCTGCTCCACTCTGCTGAGACCTCACCTGCAGTGCTGGGGCCAGCTCCAGAGTCCTCAGCATAGGAGAGACATGGCCCTGTTGGAGTGGGGCCAGAAGAGGTCACAGAAATGATCCAAGGGCTGGAACCCTTCTGCTGTGAGGCCAGGCTGAGAGTTAGGGTTATTCAGCCTGGAGAAGAGAAGGCTCCAGGGAGACCTTGTGGTGGCCTTTCAGTACTTGAAGAAGCCTAGAAGAAAGCTGGGGACAGACTTTTTATCAGGGCCTGCTTTGACAGGACAAAGTGTGGTGGGTTTGAACTAAAAGAGGGAGATTTAGGCTGGATACGAGGAAAAAATTTGTTACAGGTAGTGAGAAACTGCCACAGGTTGCCCAGAAGTGGTAGATGTCCCATGCCTGGAAACACTGCAGATCAGGTTGGATAATGCTTTGAGCAACTTGATCTAGTTGAAGATGCCCCTGCTGACTGCAGAAGAGGTCACAGAAATGATCCAAGGGCTGGAACCCTTCTGCTATGAGGCCAGGCTGAGAGCTGGGGTTGTTCAGCCTGGAGAAGAAGAGGCTTCAGGGAGACCTTCTGGTGGCCTTTCCATGCTTAAAGGAGCTGATAAGAAGGCTGGGGACAGAGTTTTTATCAGGGCCTTTTGTGACAGGACAAGGGGGGTTGGTTCTAAACCAAACCCACCCAACCCATGTCATGACTCTTACACTTTTTTCTGCTTGTAACCATCAAACCCCTTCTGTGCACATTTTCAAAGCTGCAGTGCAGGCTCCCAGAGGGTTGTAGGTTGTGGGAGGTGAAGAAGCTGTGGTCAGCTCAGGGCAATGCTGCCTCTGAAGCCTGAGGAGCTGAAGGGCTCAAGGCACCACCATGCAGCTTGTGCCCCTGGCCAAGCCTCTGCAGCACAGCACTGACTGGTGCAGTGTCAGTTCTCTGCTCACTACCTGTGGCACCTAATGGACATTTAATTAACATTAACAAAAAAAAAAAATCTGTGCAGCACTTTGCTGTGTCCCTGGAGACCTCCCTGCATGTGCATGGCCTGGGCTCCAGCCCACCATCACAACCTGCAGCACCAGAGCAGCCAAGCTCTTTGCTGCTTTACCAGCACAATGAATTGCTCTTAAAGGCTCCTTTAGTTTATATTTGCCCTCAGAAGCAGCATAAAATTTTCTGTTTGAGCAGCTTGGCCCAGCAAAGCTCTGGAACCCTAAACTCATGTTAAATCAGCCCAGCTAATAACAAATGAATCAGGCTGTGGTGGTGGTAGCAGTTGTGCAGTAGCAGGGGGACCTCACAGAGCTGTATTACACACAGCTGTGTAAAATAGTTTAATTTTATGGTAGTGCCTCATTGAATTTTTTTTTTTTTTTAGGGTTAGAGCTTATTGTCTGCTGGGTGATGGTTGAGGGAGCCTGGAGCACCTCCCTGATGAGGAGAGGTTGAGAGCCCTGGGGCTGTTTAGCCCAAAGAGCAGCCAGAGAGGGGATCTGATCAATGCTGATCAATAGCTAAAGGGTGGAGGGCAAGAGGATGGGGCCAGACTCTTTCCAGTGGTGCCCAGTGACAGGACAAGGGACAGTGGGCACAAACTGGAACCCAGGAAGGTTCATCTGGATGTGAGTTAAAAAATCTTTCCTGTGAGAGTGGCAGAGCCCTGGAGCAGGCTGCCCAGAGAGGTTGTGGAGTCTCTTTCTCTGGAGATTCAAAACCCACCTGGACACTGTGATCCTGAGCAGTCTGCTGTGGGTCACCCTGCTTTAAGCAGGATGATCTCCAGATGTCCCTTCCAACCCCCACCTGTCTGTGAAGAGTTAACTGCTTCTACCTGCTTTGAGCTCTGGAGCCTGCCTAGTGGATACAGATGGAGATGTGGCACAGGGAGCCATGGGAGACCCTCCCTGGGCAGCTGCTCGTGCTGGAGTCCCCTTGCTTAGAAGATCAAGAGCTTTGTGCTGGCTGAACATCTGGTTCTTGCCTTGATGACTTTTAAGAAACGAGGTCCCATCAGTGCAGAGATGTAGCTGCAATTGCTTGAAGGGATAATACAGAGAGAAGTGTCCCTGTGTGGCACTGGAATTCTGTGCAGCGGTTTCACTGCCGAAGCAGCAGCAGCAGGAGCAGCTCCTTTGGTAGCAGACAGATTTCTGGAGCAGATGAGTTAAACCAGCTGTAGTGGGTGTCCCTCTGGGGAAGGAGAGCAGGGAGTGACAGCAGCCAGATTCCTGACATGCTGTGTGTGATCGGAGCGGGTGGGAATGAGAGGAATTCAGTCGGTCTGCTTTAGGGGAAATTAGGTGAGAGGGGTTTGGTGCAAGGTGATAGCTTCCAAAGCATGTCCTGATCCCGAGGAGGAGGAGAATTGCTGGATTAGAGGGAGCCTGGCTTGTTGCCAGCTCTGAGGGCTTGGCTGCTGATCTGGGCAGAAATCCCCCTGGGAGTTTTTTCTCCCCTTAAGCCCTGTCCCGTTTTTGTAGGATCCCTGTATTACTTTAATCCCCCATCCTTGCTTTAAACTTTGTTCTCTGCATGTGGAAGCTGAAGGACACCATTGTCCTGCACTGCTTTCCACATGCCAGTGGCCAACTGGAGATTTCCACTTCTGTGCTAACTAAAATTAATGGATTTTTTTTTCCCCTTGTAGTTTTGTTCCATGACAAAGATGGATATTTAGCAGAGAAACAAATATATAAATACACTCATAAACCATTCCAATGCCCATTATTTCACATCCTAACTGCTGCTGTCATCTAGGAAAGCATTTAATTCTGTCCTACAGAGGATGTTGCTTCAGCAATTGAAGCAATTTGGCTGTGTCAATAAAGCACTTTGGCATAAAAGGGGTTTCAAAGCTACATTAAGGGGGAAAAAAAAAGCTGCATCCAAAGAATTTGGTTTCTGTCAGGGATCTGGAAAATCAGGAGAGCACAGCTCAGGCTTTCCCTGCAGAGCTGGCTTCAGTCTGTTCTGTGGATGCTTGCTGTGGAGTTTACTCACCTGGCTGTGCTGTTTCTCACACCGTGGGGGAAGTGTGTTTGAGGGTGGTGCCAATTCTGCAGTGCTTTCAGCCTCCAGGCTGGGTTAGGCCTGTCCTTGCCCCTCCATCCCAATCTCCACATGCACACTGAGGTCTCTGGAGGCACTGCACCATTCCTCTGTGCCTGTGCATCCTTCTCTCAGCACTGAACTGTGGATGCCTCCTGCGTGGCCCTGGGCACTCAGGAGCTGAAGTGAAGCTCTGAACTGCCCTCTGGAGGCATCTCTCTCCTTCAGGCAGGAGATGCAGCCATAGGCACTGTGTACAGCAGGTAGAAAGGACTCTGCCTGCTCGCCATTAAAACCCCAAATGAACAGAAAATGGAGCAGCTGCAGAGCCATTCTCCTCAACTTTTAGTACTTCAGGTCACTGGAAGCATCCTAACCCTGCCGTGGAGGTGCTGCCAGCTCTCAGGCATGCTGCCTTTGAGGGTTGCAGGACCTCCCAGCCCCGTGCCAAGAGCAGAGCTGTGCCAGGCCTAAGCTCTTGAGGCAGAGACCATCTCAGCCTCCCTGTCTTCAGAGGCCTCTCAGAGTCCATGTGCCTCATGCAGCTGTATTTACCTAATGCTGGAAGGAGCCTGCAGGGTGCTGACCTGCTTCTGCCCTGCTGGCACTGGTGTCCTCATGATGCAGAGCCATGAGACCCTCACCTTAGATGGATGCTTCTCCTTGTTCCTGCCCTCCAGCCAGCCATGAGCCATCCCCACTCTACGCTTTCCTTGCTCCTAGAGCAATCCTGTAGCTAAAAGACCATTTCCTAGTCAGTGTGGAGAAGCTAACATCTGACCTTCTGTTTTTCAGGTAAGAAGGCTGGTCCTCCAGGGCCCAATGGTCCTCAAGGGCCACCAGGTCCTCCTGGGCCCCAGGGTCCCCCTGGCATTCCTGGCATCCCGGGGATTCCTGGCACAACTGTCATGGGACCACCTGGCCCCCCTGGCCCACCGGGCCCTCAGGGACCACCTGGGCTGCAGGGCCCCTCAGGTAACCAATTTGTCCCCTCCTCTACTGGGAGCCTTTGCACACCATAAGGATGCAGGAGATGCCACAGAGTCACACATCAAGAAATAAGCTCCAGGTTTCCATCTGAGGGCAGTGAAGGTGCCAAAAGTAATGGTGCAGCATCCTTGCATAGGACTTCTGGGCTCATCCTGGCACCCTTGGTGGAGATGAGAGGAGCAGCAGAATCTCTGCAGCCCTTTGGGAGCCCAGCAGCTGTGGCTTGGGGAAGAGGATGCAGAGAAGGAGCAGCCAAGACCTGCAGAGCCTCAGCTGCTTTTAAGCATCCCACTGAAGTCAGCCAGTGGGTGCAAACTGGGGGCAAGGTGGTTCTTCCCAGTGGTGGCTTGGACTTTGTGTCAGTTCCTCTTAAGCTGATGCAAAGCCTGGCATCAACACTGGGACAGCTAGTGCCTGGCACAGCCCCTGAGTCTACCCAGGAGCCACATGAACCCAGGGATCCCCTCTCCAGTACCAATCAGATAGAACCAGGAGTTTCTCCTGCAGTTCTTGGTTTCTTTTTCCCTTGTTTCTGCACTGTGTTGTTTCACAGAACCACAGAATTAACCAGGTTGAAAAAGACCTCTGAGTCCAACCTATCACCTAACCCTCCTAATTACCTAAACCATGACACTAAGTGCCTCATCCAGACTCCAGTGTGCCAATTATTTTGTTACAATCCCTGGATTTAACAGCTCTTTAACAGGCAGGTCAGTGAAAGTTCACATTAGTGGTGGTGGTTTATATACAGATGGAGTATTGGGGCCAGTCCTGGGCTCCCCAGTCCAAGAGAGACAGGGAACTACCAGAGAGAGTCCAGTGGAGGCTATGAAGATGCTCAGGGGCCTGCAGCATCTCTGTGGGGAGACAAGGCTGAGAGCCCTGGGGCTATTTAGCCTGGAGAAGAGCAGAGGGAATCTGATCAATGCTGATCCAGTAGCCAAAGGGTAGGGGGCAAGAGGATGGGGCCAGATTCTTTTCAGTGGTGCTCAGCAACAGAAAAAGGGGCAACAGGCACAAACTGGGAACAGTTTGTTCTGAACACAAGGAAGAAACTTCTTTGCTGGGAGGGTGCTGGAGCACTGGAGCAGGCTGTCCAGAGGGGTTGTGGAGTCTCCTCCTCTGGAAAGAGAAGGATGAGACATGCTTGGACATGATCTGAGCAGCCTGCTGTGAGTGCCCCTGCTTTAGCAGGAGTGTTGGACTAGGTGGTCTCCAGAGAGGCCCCTTCCAGCCCCCACCATGCTGGGCTTCTGGGATATATAAGATGATGACTATTTAATTTAAGAGCCCAACTTGAGAGTTACCTGATTTGACTTAAAGGAAAAACAACATTTGAAATGCTTTAAAGTCTTACTTAAAATGAGCAATCTAGAGTTTAAAAAAAAAAAAACAAAAAAAAACAATAAGTATCTCCAGAGAAATCAGGGGGCTCTCAGCCTATAGCTCAAAAGAAGACATGGTTGACTTCTCAGTTTCTCAAAAACTGCCAAAACAGAGGCCAGGAGCAGCATGAGGTCCTTAGCACTCCAAAGTGCTGCCCACAAGCATCTCCTCTCTAACAATCTGGCTCTCAGAGCAAAGAGATTTCAGCACGTAGCTCGAGTGCAATGAATGACCTGAGTTACTGTGCAGTGAAACTTGGCCTCTGGGCAGCCAAGAGGCTTTTTCTTGTTGTTGTTGTTGCTGCCACCACTGCTCAGGAGGGTTGTGCAATTTGTCCTTCTCGTGGAAGTTGTTTGAATGATGTCAGGGAATGTTGATGGGGTTAGATAGAAGAAGAGGAAGAAAGCAGGAAAAATTAGGATGATTCTTTTTGCTTCTTTACTCTTTAACTGCACCCAGAACACTGGCACTGTTCTCCTCCTCAAAAAAAAAGAAAAAAAAAGAAAAAGTGAATGTAATGGTTATTTGGGGATTAAAGAAGTTAAATTTAGAGTTTGCTGCAGCTCTTTCAAGCTTCTCCTTCAATGATGTGAAATTGCATTTTGCAGGTGCCACAGACAAGGCTGGCTCCAGAGACATCCAGGTTGGTTGATCTTCTTTCAAGGTGGTCTTCTTTCCAAGGGGAAACACACACACACACACACCAGTTTTGGCTAGATTTTGGCAACCATTACTGGATTTTGGCAACTCTTAGCTCACTTTGTGTTCCATGATGTAGCTCTGGAAAAAGCCACGTGTTAAATCAGAGCTACACAAGGCGACAGCCTGAACTCACCCTTTTTGTTGCTCCAAGGAAAGCCATGATAACCTACCCTGGGCTTCTCACCTCTTCTCCAGTACTTAAACACACTGTTGGCAGCTGCTCTGATCTTCTGGTTTCATTTGTGAGAAGCATGAATGATCTCAGGGTTCTCTCATGCCCCTCTGCTGGTCACCAGTGCCGTGGAGGTGTGATGAGTGGCTGCAGAGTGCCACAGAGTGTCCCATTAACTCTAAATCCCTGTGATCTTATTTGCAGCCAGCTGTGGTCCACCTCCAAGGCCAAGGCTCAGCAATCCAAGTCAAGAATGGTAAGGATCTTATAATATTGACAGTTATGAGACAGTTTGTTCTGCACCCTTGGCCTCAGATTTGGGTCCAAGATTCCCAATTGTCCCTGCTCTTGGCCTCCCCATGAGACAGAATCACAGAACGGTTTGGGTTGGAAGGGACCTCCAAAGTTCATCTAGTCCAACCCTCCTGCAGTGACATCTTCAACTAGAGCAGGTTGCTCAGAGCCCAGTCCAACCTGACCTGCAATGGTTCCTAAGATGGGGCATTTGACACCTCTCTGAGCAACCTGGGCCAGGGTCTCACCACCCACAGCTGTCAAAACTGCCTTATTTAGTCAGTCAAAATCCCCTGCCCAAACCCTTTTAGAGCAATCTTCTGTTGAGTCTCCATCCCTGTTTCCCCCACTTTTCTATCTCCCAGATGATCTCTGTCATTGAATTCCCAGTAACTGTCCCACTGAATCTCCCCTCTCCTTGGCCTCCAGATTGTGCCTCCTCCCTTCTGTTCTTGTATCATCATTTTCCCCAGCCCCTCAGTGTTCAGCCTCCTTTCTCACTCTCTTCTCTTTTAAGCCCTCTGTGTATCCTTTTCCTGCCTCAGCTCCATTAACCTCTGTTTTTCTCCAGTTTTCCCAGTAATTTATGGCAGGGGAAGGCACAGCTGTAGTGTGAGGACACAGAGGTGCAAAGCCATCAGCTCCTCCTGTGTTACGCTGTAGCCGCACACACCTGCAGCCTCTGGGGTCCTTTGTGCCTCTTTGCACCCCCCAAGAGGGACTCCTCAGCTCGAGAGAGACAGAGAACTACTGGAGGGAGTCCAGAGGAGGCTACAGAGATGCCGAGGGGCCTGGAGCATCTCTGTGAGAGCCCTGTGGCTGTTTAGCCTGGAGAAGAGAAGCCTTACAGGGGATCTGCTCAATGCTGATCAGTAGCTAAAGGGCAGGGGGCAAGAGGATGGGGTCAGACCCTTGTCAGTGGTGCCCAGTGACAGGACAAAGGGCAACAGGCACAAACTGGAATGCAGGAGGTTCCATCTGAATGTGAAGAAATATTACTTTCCTGTGAGGGTGCCCTGGAACAGGCTGCCCAGAGAGTCTCCTCTCCTGGACTCCTTCTTCTCTGGAGAGATTCCAGACTTGCCAGGACATTGTGATCCTGAGCAACCTGCTGTGGGTGACCCTGCCTTAGCAGGGGGGGTTGGAGTAGATGATATCCAGAGGTCTCTTCCAACCCCCACCACACTGGGATTCTCTAACAGCCTTTAAGCCTTGAAGCTCCAGTCCTGCTGAGATGTTTCACATCCACAGGCAGCTCTTTGCTCTCCTCCTTCCTCCCTGGATCCCAATCCAATTTCTGCTCAAGTTCTCATCTTGCCAACAGCTGGGGCTCATTCATGTCTGCTGCCTGCCTGCTCCCCATGTCTGGCAGTGCTGGAGAGGAGCTGGCTGGCTTGTCCCCTGCCTAAGTCACACATGCAGCTCCTTGGGGAGACCAATGCACATACCTTCAGCCCAGACCTGGAGGGTTGAAGCTCCCACTGGTTGGTGTGGCAGGGACAGGGCTAAGGAGTAATTATCCCTTCATTAACAGGAGGCCCCAATGTTCACAGCACTAGGGCTGCTCTCCCAGAGTGGGAATTGCCCTGAGTGCCCTTCCCTGCTGCTCGGGAACAATCCAGCCCCGTGAGCCATTAATGCTGTCCAGCTGACAGCAGAACACAGCGTGGGCCAGTCTGCAGCTGAGGGAGGGAGCTGCACAGTAGATGAATCATAGACTCATAGAATCTCAGGGGCTGGAAGGGACCTCAAAAGATCATCTGGTCCAGCCCCCCTGCCAGAGCAGGTCATGCTGGAACGCATCCAGACGGTTCTTGAATATCTCCAGAGAGGGAGACTCTACAGCCCCCCTGGGCAGCCTGTTCCAGTGCTCTGTCACCCTCACAGGGAAAGAAATTCTTCCTCAGGTTCACATGGAACCTCCTATGCCTCAGCTTCCACCCACTGCCCCTTGTCCTGCCATTGGGCATCCCCCAGCAGAGCCTGGCTCCAGCCTCCTGGCACTCACCCTGCACATATTGATAAACGTGAATCAGGTCATCTCCTCTCCAAGCTGACAAGCCCGAGCTCCCTCAGGCTCTCCTCATAAGGATGTTCAACTTCCCTAAGGCTGGGGGGGAAAGGACCACAGAGTGGTTTTGGGTCTCTTAGCCAGTCCCTGGCCTCCTGAGCTAGGCCGGGAGGCAGCGGCGGGCGCGCCCCTGGCAGTGTCTGTGTTTGTGTGCTCCTGCGCTCTCCATCCTGACGGGTACTGAGTGACTGCCGTTTTCTCATACTGAGATCTTTCAGGTGGAGTCCTCAATGACTGGTCTCGCATCACTATGAACCCCAAGGTGTTTAAGCTGCATGCCCGCAGCGGGGAGCTGGAGGTACTGGTGGACGGCACATACTTCATCTATAGTCAGGTAGAAGTGAGTACGGTCCTAGGCCTAACTCCTATTCTTGTGTTCCAATGGAAGCCTTGCATGAACCACGAGAGGGCTCCAGACAACTGCCAAATGCCAAGAACTTGTCTGTGCTTTTTAACTGCTTCGTGCTCTGGGAGCTGTGTGTTGGAGGAAGACTTTAGCGTTCCCGAGGGCAAGGTCACAGCTTTCTCGCCGGGGCACCAGCCGCCAGCGTTTAGTTACCGACAGCAGATCCCACACGCCTGCAGCTGCCTTCAGCTTGTCCTCCTTGCTGCCTGTGCAGCCACCACCAGCCCATCTGAACCTCCCTGCAGGACCAGCAGGGTCTTAGGGCTCTGTGCTTTAACAGAGATGTAAGAGCCAAACCTTGACAGCTCAGGGTGGTTGTGAAGCTGTGTCACCCTTTGTAAGCAGAAGTCTCTTGGCCTGTGTGGCTTGGCCAAACTCCAACTCTCTTCTGCTTCCACCTTCTCTGTGTAGCTCCAAAGCTACAGGCTGTGCAGTGGGGTGGTTCAGCAGCTGCTTCAGCTGGTAGTGATGATGGGTAGATGGACCTGCTGCTGTAAAAAAGGCTAAACAGAGTAATTGGTTGCTGTATGATGAGTAGCATGCAGCTAATGAAGACATCATTCCCTGGCCCCAGTCAAGTAAAGTGCAGGAGGTGGACTTATTGCACCACTCCCAGTATCTTGGAATTCTTGGAGAGAGTTTCAGAGCTGTGTGAGGAGACAGTGGGAGCTACAAAAGCTCTCCCAGCCTTCTAGAGCTGCAGAGTGTCCCTCCACCCACGGACCGAAAACCAGTTCTGGGACAGATTATAGCCAGACAAGTGTGCAACAACCACAAGTGAGCAACTTCCACCTTGCTTCAGGCTTCTAATCATAGATTAGAATGTTTGGGGTTGGGAGGGACCTTTAAAGCTCATTCAGTCCAACCCCAGGGAGATCTTCAAGTAGAGCAGGTTGATCAGAACCCCACCTCAACCTGGCCCAGAATGATTCAATTCGAGCTGGACCTGTTCAGTTGACAGCTCCACTGTGTCAGGTAAAATGGGTGGTGAATGCCTTGTTAGGTTTTTTTCCATGGAGCTGGTTACTGTCTGCTTTGGGTGGGGACAGGAAAGATAACTCTAGGTGGGCCAAAGCAGACTTGTTTTCCAAGTGCTTATGGCTCATCGCTGGCCACCTCCTTGTGCCCCTGAAGTCTTCATTATTGGTAGTCCATCGAGAAACAAAGGGGACTCAGGCTGGTGTGGCTTCTGTGGATGGGATGCAGACTAAGGAGAATTAGCATCCAGAATGGCTGGTCCTCTTCTAGCAGGAAGAAGCAGCTCTGTGGGACTGGCCTCACTCTGGGCAGGTCTTCCTCAGGCACCCTTGCAGTTCTTCAGCAGCAGTGTGTGGGAGATGCTTGTTTGATGAGTGGCGGAGTCACAGGGGCTCTGGTGCTAGATCTACAAGGTAAATCAGTGCAAACACCACGAGGTCTTGCAAGCCTTGGAGGCTGGGAGAGCGTCTGCCCTTCCATGCCTTTGAGTTCATGTCCAGTCCCACTGCAAAGGTGGCATCTCCCAGTACATCTTAGGGCATTTCTGATGCCAACACTAAAGGAGGCTCATGGGACCTGTAAAGCAGGACTGGCCAGGTAAGTGAAAGAGGACTTGAGCTGAAATGTTTCTGTCTGTTAGATGAGAAGCTGTCAGTAGCAGGCAGGCTTGTCTAAGGCCTGTGCAGGTCTGATTTCTCCTGTGGTAAGCCAGGTCTGAAGTGAGGATCCACGCAGCCTCAGATAGGTGGGTTCATGGCTGCTTGCGTTGGTGTGAGGTGGAATGTGGAGCTTTTTGGTTGGCTTGGGGCTCCTTCTGCCTCGAACAAGTCAACCTCCCACGAGTCTAGGTGCCCTAGGAGGGGATCATTAGCAAGGGAGCGTTTACCGAGAGGAGGAGCGCGGACTTGTCCCACCTGCCCAAACCCAGCCCCTAACACCTTTCTTCTTGCTGCTTCACGTCAGGTATACTACATAAACTTCACAGATTTTGCCAGCTACGAGGTGGTGGTGGACGAGAAGCCCTTTCTGCAATGCACTCGGAGTATTGAGACCGGCAAGACCAACTTCAATACCTGCTACACGGCCGGGGTCTGCCTCCTGAAAGCCAGGCAGAAGATCGCGGTGAAAATGGTCCACGCGGACATCTCCATCAACATGAGCAAGCACACGACGTTCTTCGGGGCCATTCGCCTGGGAGATGCACCAGCCTCCTAGAGGAACTTGGCATGTCCAAGGAGACCTGGAACTGCACCAGAGCTGCTGTTCATAAGCGTTATCAGTATTTCAGGGGGTTCTGTAATCCGGCCATCGAGAGGAACTGATGATCCAGAGCTATTTATTCCTATCCGTGAAGGCAGGAAGCACAAGTGTCCTTCTGTGACTCGCGTGGAAGCCTTGTGAGGAGAGGAGGGCCTGGCGTGTGCCTCGCCTCCACGTTTCAAGTATTACTGCACTGATGCTCTGCTCTGTGATCTTCACACGAGGCTTGTGGAGAGCGGTGTGGGTCTCTGCTTTTATGTTGCACTAGCAAGAGCAGCCCAGGCGGTAGCAGGAGAAGACAGACTGTTGTGTCCAAGTCGTCCTGTTCTGCACACTGACCGAATGCAAGAAAGAGGCGGGGGTGGGGGAGGGGTGTTCCGGTTTTCTGTCTTGCCAGGTGGGGCCGGGAAGGCCACGGGGTTGCAAAGGGAGGTGGGTAAAGACAGAGTCGGTGGTGTTTACATTCATCCTCAGGAGGGCTAGCCAGGAGGGCAGAGTGCCTCTACCTAGAGCTTGGAAGCAGGCTGCAAGAGAGGAGGAGTCCTTCGTAGAGCAGGCTTAGTGGCTAGGAAGCTGCCTCCACGTTGCAGAAATCACCCCAGTCCCCACGGCCAGGCCGATCGCCGGTTCCAGCGCCTCTGCTCCTTTCAGCTCCTGCCATTACCCCAGAGGTAGACCTTGCCCTCACCGGGGCTGCCTTAACGTACTGCTGCTGTTACAGCGACCTGTGTTTTGTCAGGGGGTTTGTCTGGGCTTGGGTGTGGGGTTTTTTTGTTTGGTTGTTTTTTTTTTTTTTTCTGTTTTAGTGGAGTTTTTTGTTTTGGTTTTTTGGTTTTNTTTTTTTGTGTTGTTTTTTTTTTTTTGGTTTTTTGGTTTTTTTTAGTTTTTTTTTTTTTTTTTTTTTTTGTTTTGGGGTTTTTTTTTTTTTTTTTTTTTTTTTTTGGTCTGTTGAATTAATATTTTCCAAACCAGAACACATTTCTACAGGCTGCCCCGAGAGCTGCGTGGAGCAGACACAAGTACTTGTGGAAACACTCTGAAGAAATTTGTCATGTTTAAGAATAAAATATTCAAACAGGACTTTTTTTTTTTTTTTCTGTTTTAATAGCAACTGTCCTGCTTGTAGATGTGGTTTTCATCCTCCCTCTCCCCCTTACCCCTCTTCTTTTGGCACCTTTCTACCTAAAATTCTGTAATAAGTGGTGATGGAGTCTCTAGCAAAAAGAAAAACAAACCCAAAACCCAACCAAATTGTATTTAAAGAGTCTGGTCCAGCATGAAGTCACCACTTTTTCTTTTCTCTGAGCCCTGCTGAGTCTAGTCCCAACTCGATTTCTGGTGACTAATACGAGAGCTGGGACACTATTGTTTCTTTTGGCTTCTTGAGCAACTCTCTCCCGTTACCTCCCCTCAGCTGGGGAGACCTAAAGCTATAAGATGTGCTCAGGCTGAGGAAGAGGCTGAAGCGCTAATTGCTCTTTTGTGTCCTGCCTTGGCTTGGGCTGGGTTGCGCTGGGTCGGTTTGCAGCCGGCTCGCTTTGCAGAGTGTGTGTTTGTGTGTTTTTGTGTTTCACAAGAAACCCGGAGAGGGTGGTGAAGCTCCAGCCGGTGCAGCCAGTGGGCCAGAGCCCAAACCAACGCCTTGCTGATGGCCTCCACCTCCAAAGGGAGGTGGCTGCACTGTGGTCACCTACGGGGGCGTGGGAGCGGACGCGTCTGGGCCTGATGAATGCGACCACAGAAGGGTCCAGCCTGGCCAAAGCATTCTTGGCTCAGCCACTCTTTCCCCGTCCACAGCGAGCCATCCCTCTTGCCAAGTGCTGCAGTTATTGGGAGCTAAATGTTTCTTGGGGGCACCCAGGCTTGGCTGCAGCCTGGCTATTCACAGGAGGCGTGCAGTTTGTGGAACAACTGCATGACAAACGGCCTGCTCTTTTCTTTTTCAATGTGTTCTCCTCCTCTCTAGCCTTAGCATCTTGGACTGACAAGAGCCTTAGGGGCACTCAGCTAGTCTGTTGTGGTTTATTTCCTTTACAAGGGATTAAGAAGAAGATGTCCCTCTGATGAGAATGAATTGGGACAACTGTGTGTAGTGAGAACATTAAGCAAATCATTAGCAGAGTTGCTCTAGAATGCAGCCTGAGCAGCAGGACTCAGGGACAAGCATAAAAATAATGCAATGGCTTGGGAGAGCGCCGTGGATGGAGTGTGTGTTCCTTGTCCTTTGCATTCCTTGTCCCCCACTAGCAGGCTCTGGGATTTGCTCCTGACTCTGGCTGTGGGCAGGAGGAGGCAAAAGGAGGATCTCTGCTGAGTTGCCTCTCTGATGTGTGCCCAGGATGTGGGAGGAGAACAGGAGGCAGCAGTGTCTGGCGTGGAAGGTGTTACTGGGCTTTTTCTGATGCTTGTGTTCCACCAAAGCTTGGTGTAACTCAGTTGGAGCCATGGAGTTGGAGAGCAGAGAATACCTTGGTACCAGGAGCCATGTCCATTCCTGGGATGAGCAGGCAGATCACCAGTCCTGTAGCAGCCGTGGAGAGGCTTCCTATTTGAAACCCTTTGGCCCTGCTGGCAACAAGTTCTCAGTAATGAAGTATTGCAGTGCAGGTTGCCTGCAGTATAGCTTCTCCTGTGTGATGCTTCTCTAGATGGTGTCCCACCACCTTTGGTGCCTCTTCCCTTAAACTGGAGCTGAAAAGGCCTGGAGGTAGCTCAGAGAAGCATGAGGGGGATGTGTGTGGGTAGTTTTAACAAACTCCATCAGGAGCAGGGCCTTGCTCCAGTCTTGCCCTCTAGTGTCCCTCAGTTTTGTTGTATCTGTTCCTAGTCTGGTTGAGAAGTGCCTCATTTATAGGCAAACACCTCTGTACCTGAGATGGTGGACACAGAGCCAGCTACCACTGGCTCATGTGCCAGCCTTCCTCTCCAGTGGGGCTTGCTGGTTCCTCTCTTGCCAACGTGCCCAGCTGGACTCCAGCTGCAGAGATGGCAGCGAGCAGCTAATGGTCTCTGACTCATCGCCTGAAACCATTATCCATCCCAAGCTCCTCTCTAGGGAAGCCAGTTCAGATGTGTTCAGGACCCTTTTGAGGGCAGGATTCCCTTCAGTAAAGGCTTTGTGTAATGGCTTCTCACCCTAAACAGCCTGGCCCTGGCTTGCTTCCGGCACCTTTCTCACCCAGGTAAGCAACTGTGGTGTCTCTGCCACCCACTGTCCCCATCACCCTTCCACTGAGCTACCACCATCAGGTACTTAGGAAAGGGCACCTGGGAGGGCGAGAGCAAAGTGAATTGGCTCATCCGTGTTTCTGCCCAATAAGAGGTGGAGCACAGGAAGTCTCTCCACTTGCTGTGGGCTGGTGGCACCTGCACTGGCTCCTGTCCTGCCACCTGGCTGTCCTGGCACAGGCTTTGAGGGAAAAGGGAAGAGACAACAGCTGTACTTTGTCTGCCTCATCCCACCCCATGTTCCTCATGCCCAAGCTGGGAGGAAACCGTGGAGAAGAGCTGTAGAAAGAGAAAGCTGAGCCTCCCTGTGGCCTGTTGGAGCTGCACAGGGTGATGGACTGATGGTGTTTGGTACTTTGATGCCTTTACTGCAGGTGGCTGCACATAAAATAGACATAACTATATAGAAACTAGGGTGGAAATTTATGTAAATTGGCAAGATTTTGGTTGCAAATCTTGTTCCTAAGCTCCACGTCCTGGCTGGGACTTCCTTCCCCAGCCAAACCAGAAGTTCCTGTGCAATGTATTTTGACAGCCCTCGTACGGTGGGACCTGGCTGAAAGGTGAAGCTGGATGGAGGCATCCTCCAGGGAGAGTTTGATATGCAGCTGCTGCAAGAGGCACCAAGTCCCCTTGCCGGGCTCAGAGCTACTCAGCATTTGTCAGCTGAGTCCCTGCTGCTCTCTGCTGTCAGGGGAATGAGCAGAAAGCAGCTTTTATTGGGAAAGAAGTGTAGATTTGATGATTAGGTCATCAGATACCCTTTTGTCTCTTTAAAGGCCAGGCTGGGAGCAAGCATCTTTCACCCCTGTGACATTGGTTAAGTGGCTTTATCCTACTTTCTCACAAACCTCTCTCCTGCAGCTCATTTCTCCCATTTTTGGAGACCTCTCATGTGAACAGCTCAGGATCTCTTGCTTTAACAGACCACTCTGGAGAGCTGGGAGCCAGCCTAGAGACCAGGAGTAGCAAGAAGCATGGGATGCCCTGTCCTGTGCAGGAGCAGATCTGCTGGTGCCATGTGGTTCGCTCTCCTTCGGCACAGTGCATGAAAAGCCTCTTGGTATTTCCAGGGTGCTTTGGTCAGCTCTTGGTCCATGCCCAGCTCACTCCCTTCAAAGGGAGTTCATGGTCATGGGGTGCAAATGCCCAGGGATTCTCCACAGAAGTCCCTGATCCAAGTCAGGGACTTTTCAGCTGATTTCATTAGCTGTGCCCACCCGTGTCCAGCAATGCAGGCTGCAGGGAGGAGAGGGTTGGGGTTCCCTGGGGCGAGGTGGCACCAGAGCTGTGCCACAGGGGCTGGAGCACTCATAGGGCTGTGGCTTCTCCCCTGCTGCATCACCCTCTGCTTTCTGGGCTCTGTGTTCAGCTGCCGATGGCAGATGAGGGATGCTGGAGGCAAAAGTTCATCCAGAGGTCGGTGTTTCCCTGGCCGGAGCTTGCAGGATGTCACATCTGCACAGATGTGCTGTCCTCACCACGCCTCCAGAAACAGCTCTTGAGCTGTTTGCTCACCCCTGGCCGTGACTGCTGCTGGAGCATCAGCCCCTGGCCTCGGGGACAAGCCCAGCTGGCTGTCATCACCCTGGCTGGCTGGTGGCATGGGTCTAGCTCAAGACTGAGCCACATCCAGGAGGTGAAAAAGCGCAGCATGCTAGCTGTCAGGAGGGCAAGGGGCACCAGCAGTAGATGTAAACCTGTGGAGTTTATGTACTGTCATACCTTGTTTAGTTTTTTTCCTGCCAGACAAATCCAAGAGCAGTGCAACAGTTCTGCAGACAAACGTATCCTTGAACAACCATGCAGCAGCCTGGAGTTGCTTTGGTAAATGGAAAGGAGAGTGCCCACACAAAGCCAAAAAGCCCCAAAAGCATGTCCCATGGTGTGAGGAACAGGTCCCCAGGGAGCGTCAGCTCTAGGTGGCACAAGGACGTGGAGATGTTCACCGCGATAAAATGCCTGTGGGCACCCTGATACCACCTGGAGCTGCTGCAAGGAAAGTCCCTGTCTGATTCCTGCCCTGAGTGAGGAGGTGACAGAGCAGTTGTCTGCCGTGCCTGGGAGGAACACGGGAGATGGCAGTGAGGAGCCCAGCACTTGCAGCACAGCCTCCTGGGGAGGAAGAAGGGGAGATGGAGTGGGATACCAGCTCTGCGCATCCCTCTGGGAACGGGTGGTGAGCACTGGGCAGCCGTTAGTTCCCCAAAAGGGGCAAGTGCCACGGAAGAGTCCCCTCGGCTGGGCTGCGGTGGTGTGGGGAGGCAAATTTGCTCTTCCTTCATGCGGCGAGCTCACCGCGGTCCCACCGCTGTTGCCAGCCCCAGGTGAGCCCTGACGGCTGCAGCCAGGACCCAGGGAGCCCTCACTGGCTGTGCTTGGTGTCCTCAGCACCAACTGCCATTGGGCAGCTGGCACACGGCAGAGCAAGCTGAAGGAAGAGCAGGTCCTGGCAGGGAAACCCCGCAAAATGCCTCAGGCTCCCCCGACACCACCTCTGGTTGGCGTTGCGGTGGTGGATGCAGCCCGGCGCCAGGACCCTTTCAGCGCAGGGCCCAGCCGGGCACCTGCCTCCTCCCGTCCTGCCCTTTCTCTTTCCCTTCCTCCTGGCTTTCTGCACTGTTTTTTCCCCTCTGCAGTCTTAGGCCTTTCTTTTCCCACTTCCGTAGCTACCAACACCCACATGGGTTATCTCCTTCCCCCATCCCATCCTGAAACCTATTTATACAGAGCCCGGCTCCTGCCCGGCTTGCCAGAGAGCGCTGGAGAAGCAGGACGGGGCTGGCACAGCACCGCAGCCCAACATGCTCTTGTTTGAACACGGGCTGGCAGAAAGAGGGTGCTTGCTGCTCTGGCTGCTCCCGTTCATCCTCCAAGCCCAGTCTAGTGAGGAGGTGAGCCCCAGGTCCATGCCGTGCCAGCAGGTAAGGCTGCTTTCTCAGGAGCCCCTGGGCTGGGATGGCTCCAGCAGCATCACTGAGAGCATCCCACTGTGAAGCACAGCATCTGCCTTCTCCCCATGCCTCTCACCACCCTCCAGCCTTCATCTTTTTAACTTTCCCAGCTTTGATCTCTGCTTTCCTGTCTCCTGCAAGCTGGTTCCTAGCACCCAGCTGCTCCCGTGTCCCACTTATGCTGGTGGCACCTTCCAAAGTCCCTGACATGAGAGTGTCATTTTGAGATGCTTGCTAAGGAGGAGGATGGAGTGCAGGGTCTCACAGGGGTTCAGGCAGTGGTTGTGGATGCCAGGAAGGCAGCTGGGAGCCTAGACGTGAGGCAGCTGGTCCTCTGTCACAAACGTGGGCAGGGGAGTAGAAGCCAACTGCTCCACATCCAGGCTCCCAATGCCAAACTGGTGGTGGAAACCAATTTGGAGGGAAAGGGAAGGTGATGCTCACCAGGATGGTGCCCTTCCTCTGCCCATACAGGACAGGCATGCTCTGGACCAGTCCCTGGGTTTGTCCCAGTACCCTCAGAGGCTAAGTTTGCCCAACCAGCCTGATGCATCTTCAGTGCTCACAGTAGTTTGTTTTTTTTTCCCCATCTTGCTTACTGGGACACACATAAGGTCAGCTCATGGGGCCAGAGGCTGAGCCTTCTGCTGGCACCATCAGGAACAGCTCAGCAGTATCTTGGAAAGCCCACCCTAGCCCTGGGGACGTGCTTCTTGTCTCTCAGCAGTGGCTTTGTCTGCCTCCTTCTCACCCCAGGCTTGGGAAGGGGCAACAGTGCTCGTTTCCATGTTGCTGGGAGGTGATGGCTCCCCCTGGCTGGGCTGGAGCTGCGGTTTGCAGAGTGCCTGACGCTGCTGGCATCTCCTGTCTCTCTGCAGAGCCCCACAAAGGTGTCTTGCAAAGGCGCCGGGCTGCGCGAGTTTCCAAAGGAGCTCAGCCAGGGAGTGAAGCACCTTGAGCTCTCCCACAACTTCATCCAAAGCCTGTCGGGCAGCTCCATGCCAGGGCTCGGGCAGCTCGAGCACCTGGACTTGTGCTTCAACCAGCTGGAAGCGGTGTCAGTCGCCACCCTGGCTCAGCTGCCCCAGCTGCGCCGGCTCCTGGCGGGGTCGAACCACCTAGACCGCAACTACGTCGCTAACGGCCGAGCCTTCCACCTGCTCGGGAACGTAGAGGTCCTGGACCTGTCGGTGAATAACCTGGAGAGCCACATGGCAGCCTGGTACATCAGCAACCTCACCAGGCTGAGGCTGCTGGACCTCTCCGGGAACAAAGTGACCAAACTGCCAGCAGGGATCTTCCGGAGCACCCCACGGCTGCGCGAGCTCGACCTCAGCAACAACTACATCATGGAAATTGAGGAGGGAGCTTTTGAGGTGCTGGGAGAGCTGGAGGTGGTGAACTTGGCTTTGAATTCCCTCCACTGTGTCTCTGGCTTCAGCCTCACACAGCTGCGAGTCTTAAATCTCAGCCACAATGCTCTGGAGCTCTTTATCTCGGAGGAGGGAGCGGAGTCCTACCTGCTTCGAGTGCTCGACTTGAGCCATAACAGACTCCTGTATTTCCCAGCACTCCCCAAAGCTCATCACCTCACACACCTAAACCTCTCCAACAACCTCATTGCCTCCCTGCTCCCAGGCTTGAGCCATCCAGGGGACTTTGTCCTGCTCTACGAGGAGATGGCGAGGGTTAACGGGACCTGGCCCACCGCAGCCGGGCTGATGCAGGTAGCTGACTTAGATCTCAGCAACAACCGCTTGGAGCTGTTCCCCTTTCCTTTCTTCCACAGCATGGGCTCTCTGCACAGCCTCAGCCTGGCTATGAACTGTCTCCAGGATGTAGCCAGGGAGTCACTCCCTGATGGCATGGAGCCCAGGGACCACTCACCCACCCTCTCTGTGCGCTGGCTGGACCTGCATGACAATGCCATCCGTGTGCTGCCGCGCTGGTTTTTCCACTCTCTGCCTCAGCTGGAAGCAATTGATCTGAGCTCCAACAGCCTCCAGCCTTGCGAGAGCCAGGGGAGGGACCAGGGGGAGATTTCAGGAGGGGACTCTCACATGCCAGCCCCAAGAGGCACCTGCACCCCCTTCTACAACGTACCTCACTTGAAGCATCTGAGCCTTTGCAAGAACAACATCAGCAGGCTGCACCCCTATGCCTTCAACCAGACCTTCCTGTTCTCTCTAGACCTGTCCCAGAACAAGGGCTTGTCTGTGCCTAAGGAAGCCCTGAGGGGCTTGGAGTTCTCCTTGCAGCAGCTTTCTCTGAGGGGCAACCAGATGTCTGACAGCGAAGCAGAGCTGCCCTGCCTGGAGATGCTGCGGCACTTGGACCTCTCAGGCAACAACCTGAGCCTTTTGCCCACAGGTCTTCTCTGCTCCCCTCTGGAGAGCCTGGACCTGCGCCATAACAACCTGCTGACCTTGGAGAAGGCAGCACTCAGGAGCTGGTCCCAGAGCCTGCAGGCCATGTCCATTGCTGGAAACCCTTTCAGCTGCTGCTCGCTGGCCTGGCTGGACGTGCTGCAGGAGAGCAGCGTGGATGTGCGGGACCTGAACGAAGCCCTCTGTGCCTACCAGGATGAGAGCAGGAACTTCTCAGCCAAGCTGGCCAGCAGCCCTCGCTGGCTTTGCCCAAGCACCACCAGCTCTCTGCCCCTGCTGCTGCTGGTGCTGCTGCTGAGCCTTTTATTTCTCAGTGCTGGGGCTTGCTGCCTTCTGAAGAAAGGGGGGAAGCCAGCAGAGTGCGTAGGACTCCAGAGCAACAAGGTCTTCCCTCACCAGCCTGAAAGAGAGGAGCCAGCAGAGGTGAAGCCAGCAGACAGTGTCACCAAAGTGTAAGCTGGAACTGCAGCAACGGGTCAGAACTCTAATTAACATTGATAATATTTATCATCATGCTGCATTTCAGACCTTCACATCAGGACCCTGTGTGTTTTGCAAACCCCACACAGGGAGCGTGGTGGGTGTTGAGCCCTTGGCTGGGCAGAGGTGGACTGTGGGTGGCTGGGCAGAAGTGGACTGTGGACCACCTCTCCCCATCTGCTCTGGTCCCTGCCAGAAATTAAACACCCTAAAAGGCATTTTGTGTGGGTTTTCTGCCCTGCCTTCATGTTCTCCCCACCCAGGACAAGACACTGAGGCCTGGGCTGCTTGAATTGATTGATCTTTCACACCTCCCACCCTGAACCCATCATGTGCTTCTTGTGGAAGCAGAATTGTCTCTACTGGTGCCACCTGAGTGTTTCACAGCTTTCTCAGCAGCCACTGTCTGCCTTTTAAGAGGGTTTAACAAGCTAAATATTTGCTCCTGCTCCCAAAACCATTCCCCAGCCCTGCAAGGAGCAGGAAGAGTGCCTGCTGGTGGCAGCTCTGGCTGTGATGCATCACAGTGCTTGAGGTGGGGAGGGTGTTTATGGAGGATCCCCTCTTGTGCCTTTTCCTGCCAGGCTGTCATCTGAAGGATGCTGTGGAGTTGGCAGGGCTCAAAATAACCCCAGGCACTGCTGTGGATGTGGAAAATCTGCCCTGCCCTCACCCACTGAGATAGTGAGAATGAGAGAAAACCAGTCCCTGGCTGTGCATGGCTGATGCTGGGACCTGGGCTCCTTGAGAGGGGTGAGGAACATTCCCACCCTGGACTGCTGAGTCAGCAGAGGCAGCTTGATCTCCATCACAGAGGTAAGTGCTGGCAGAGCTGTGGTCCTCAGTGCATCTGAGCATCTGGTTCACACACACAGACAGTGTTTGATCTGTGGGGGGCTGGGTCCCCAGCTAGGGAGAAGGTGCTGAGGGGGGTCTATGAGCCACACTGGTGATGTGGGGTGGCTATTGTGGTGTGATGGGTTGGATGCTCCTGGCAAGTGCCCAATGGCTGGCTGGCTGTCCCAGGTGTCCAGCTTCCCAGGGTG
Source organism: Ramphastos sulfuratus (assembly GCA_013399055.1). Taxonomy (NCBI): domain Eukaryota; kingdom Metazoa; phylum Chordata; class Aves; order Piciformes; family Ramphastidae; genus Ramphastos; species Ramphastos sulfuratus. The sequence continues at coordinate 26,401 of WBNM01040280.1, forward strand.
GGGCAGTGCTGGACTCCCATGATGAGCACCTGAAGGGCTGGGGCCAGCTCTGAGGGAAGGAAAAAAAAAAAAATCAGGCTGCAATGAAAGCTTCTACATTTCACATCTCTTTGGTTCCACCTTGAAAGTCCCTGACTGTCCTGGGTATCCACCTGCTGGGTTAGAGGCAGAGGAGCAAAAGGGCTTGGAAGCCACTTAAAATCCCAAGTACTGAACTTTCCCTCCCCTCTTGAGCTTTTCATGGTTTTGCTGTAAGGCAAAGGGCATCTTTGTTGTAAAACATCTGCTGGCCCCATGCTGCCCTCCCTGCTCTGGGGCTGCAGCTTCCTGGCCTTTGATGGGCATCCAGCTCCAGAGGGACTCCCTTTGGAGGTCCTTTGATGGCCCTGCATGCCCATCCCCACCTCAGTTTCCCTTTGATCTGGCACTCTGTGCCTTGTCATAGCCAGCAACCAGCCATGCCAGTGCCTGGGGCATCCTGGGGAGCCTGCTCTTGGCTGTCACACCATGCAGGGGCCTTTGGGACTGTTCTGCTGGTGGAAGCCTGGGGTAGTGCTCAAGGACAGCTGTTTGCTGGCTCTTCTGCTGCCATCTACACCTTTCCCTTCTTTGATCCTGCTCTCATGTCATAGAATCATAGAATGGTAAGGTTGGAAGGGACCTCAAGGATCATCCAGTTCCAACCCCCTGCCATAGGCAGGGACACCTCCCACTAGCACAGGTCACTCAAGGCCTCATCCAACCTGGCCTTGAACACCTCCAGGGAGGGAGCAGCCACAACCTCCCTGGGCAACCTGTGCCAGTGTCTCACCACCCTCACTGCAAAGAACTTCCTCCTAACATCCAGTTTCAATCTCCCCTCTGCCAGTTCAAACCCATTGCCCCTTGTCCTGTCATTACAAGACCTTGTCAATAGTCCCTCCCCAGCCTTCCTGTAGCCCTCTTCAGATCCTGGAAGGCTACTCTAAGGTCTCCTGGAAGCCTTCTCTTCTCCAGGCTGCAGAGCCCCAACTCTCTCAGCCTGTCCTCAGAGCAGAGCTGCTGCAGCCCTCTGAGCATCTTAGTGGCCTCCTCTGGACCCGCTCCAACAGTTCCATGTCCCTGTTGTCCACCAAATTCCCAGTGTCCCAGTGCTCCAGTGTGCCCTCCAGTTAATGCCCCTGGGAACACACAGCCAGCTGGGCTCTGGGCCCAAAGCAACAGTGTCAGGAGCTCCTGTGCTCACCTTGGTCTCTTCTGCCCTTCTCCTCAGCTGGGTGCCCTGTCTCTGGGTGGCACTTGAGCTCCCTGGGACAGAGGTGATGCTTTCTGTGCCAACATATTGCAGTTGAGTGAGCCCAGCCTGGCTTCAGCCTGTCCCCAACGCTATGCCAGGCTCCTTCCTCAGCCCAGGCACATGGTGACATTTACAGGGCCACCTAGCCAGGGGCCAAACTGCTGCTGTCACCTTCAGTGAGTGTTTCTGGGACATGTTTGGTGGCCTCTGTTCCCTGTTTAAACCCCTTCCCAGGCCCTGCTTTCTATGTGTGTGTGACCAGAGCATGTCCTGCCCTTTGTGCTGCCTTTTCAGCAATGTCCTGCTCACCTTAATGCTTGTGGAGGGCTGGAGCCCTGCAGCCATGCTGAGCTAGGGGGTACAGTGGGGCCAGTGGGTGCTTGAGGATGCAATGAACTGCCAAGCACTTGGTTCCAGGTGCTGTCTGGGGGTTCCCAAGCACTCCAGAGCTATGTTTACTCAGTGCTGTTGATGCAGTGTTGTGTCCCCATGGACCAGCAGCAGCTGATGAGTGACCTGTGGGCAGAGACAGTGGCACCTGGGGACAAAAGGCTGCTGACACTTGAAGTTTTCTCCCAGGGATTAAAGCATCTGCTAAAGCACAAACCAAAAATAGGACAAAGGATCCTGGTATGGATTTTATCCTGCAGGAAAGGCTCCAAAGACACATAAAGCTTAGGGTGGCAGAGATGGTGGCCTTGCTAGGGGGCAGGAAGGCTGCCAGAGTAGAAGGGAGATCTTGAAAGCAGATAAGAAATCTTGAAGAACCCCCAAGGCCAAAGGAAGGTTGAGGAGGTAGAGAAACTGAGCCAGGGCAATGGCACTTCAGGTTATCTTCATGGATGCCTGTGTGGGGGACTACAAGAACTGAATCCACATCAGCAATGGGGGCAATACCTCCTTCTGCCAGGACCAAGGGAAGTGCTATGTGTTCAGCTTGGCTGGAAGCAGGGTATGAGTTGAGCATCCATGGCTCAGGCTGGCATGGGGGGCAGCAAGCTGGCTGGACCCTGCCTCTGCCAACAGCTTTGTGTCAGCAGAGACCAGCAGGAGGCACCCACAAGATCAGGCAGAACTCATGTCCCATGCTCTGCAGTGGTCCTCAGCTTGAGCTTCTGATGGCTTGGGGGAAAAGGCTTCCTGGAGGTATCTTGGCATCTTGAGCTTCTCCTGGATCCAAAATGAGGGGGAAAGAGCTGCAGAGTGTTGCAGTTCCAACGAATGAAGGGACAGAGCCCAGCAATGTTGTGTTCTCACCTCGAGCTGTGAGGCAGGGGCAGCAGAAATCCCAGTCTGAAAAAGGCAGCAGCAGTGGTTAAAATGCTGTAACCATGTAGAAATGTTCTAGAGAACTGGTTGAGAAATCCAGCACAGCTCATTCTTTCCAGTGGAAAGCCTTCACATTGCCCTGGATCTGCATTTTCAGAGAAAAGAAAAAAAAGAGATTTTTATCACAAATTTCCAGCCTGCTCTTCTGCTAACTCACACGGAAATTACCTTCTCTGTAACTCACTTCAGCCTTTGTTTTTGTTGGTTTGGGGTTTTTAAAGTTTTCTTCTTGTTCTCCCTGGAGAAGGCAGCAGAGCTTCAGCTCCTTCCAGAGCTGAACCATTTCCTGGTGGTTGGCAGACATCACAGAATCACAGAATGGTTTGGGTTGGAAGGGACCTGCAAAGTTCATCCAGTCCAAGCCCCCTGCACTCAGCAGGGACATCCTCCACTGGAGCAGCTTGCTCAGAGCCTTGTCCAGCCTGACCTTGAATAGCTCCAGGGATGGGCAACCTGTGGCATTGTTCCACCACCCTCCTAGTGCAGAACTTGTTCCTAAAATCCAACCTCAGTCTGCTCTTCTCTTATTTCAAACCACTGCCTCTCATCCTGTCCCTGCAGGCCTTTGCAATCAGTCCCTCTGCAGCCTTCTTGTAGCCCCCTTCAAGTGCTGGCAGGCTGCTATTAGGTCTCCCTGGAGCCTTCTCCACACTGAACAGCCCCAGCTCCCTTAGCCTGAGGTTACTGCTCTCAGCTCAGAGCAGAGTCACACTACCTTCTAACCTGTTCTCACCAAGGGAAGGGTGTCAGCTTCCCATCTCAAGCTTGGCAATTCCAGGCTGACAGAGAAAGTTCCTGTGTGGCCATGCAGGGCACAGATGCATCCATTTGTCCACTGGACAACAACCTGCTGTGTCAGGACTGTGCTTTGAAATGTTTGCCTTGCATCTCAGGGTAGCTCCTGGCTGAAGGTCTGATGGGGAAATGAGCTGCTGGTTCATTAGGCAGAGCTGTGTGCAGCGTGCAGCAGAGCTGGAGCCAAGCTGACCTCTGAGAGTCAAGCTAGGCTTAAGGTTGAAGAGTATCTGCAGCCTTCTTGTAGCCCCCTTCAGGTACTGGCATGCTGCTATTAGGTCTCCCTAGAGCCTTCTCCTTTCCAGGCTGAACACCCCCAGCTCCCTCAGCCTGTCCTCTAGCCCCCTGACCACTTTCATGGCCCTCCTCTGGCCCTGCTCCTTCAGGTCCATGTCCTTCCTGTGTTGAAGGCTCCAGAGCTGGACACAGTACTCCTGGTGAGAAGCCCTCAGAGCAAAGTGGCAGAATCAGCTCTCTTGATCTGCTGCCCATCCCTCCCTGAGCTGCCCAGGAAAGAGCAGGGAGTGCTCCTCATCCTCTGGCTGTAGCTGAAGCACGGGTTGGCCTACATCTCCCCACCCCTATGATAAGACAATGCAAGATAAGGTGCTGCAGGCTGCTGCAGGACACGAAGCAGACACAGCAGTGAATCCTGTTTTCTGCCCAGCAGCTCCTGTCCCGGGGTTCTCCCAACCTGAGAGCTCAGCTAAGTCCACTTCTATGCACAGACAGTACCAGAACAGATCCCAACACGGTGGGAGTTAAAAGGGACCTCTGGAGATCATCCAGCCCAACCTCAGGGGCACCCACAGCAGCTTGCCCAGGATCACAATGCCCAGGTGGGTTTGGAATCTCTCCAGGGAAGGAGACTCCACAACCTCTCTGGGCAGCCTGGGCCAGGGCTCCAGCACCCTCACAGCAAAGGAACCTCTCCTCCTGTTCAGATGGAACCCAGCAGGTTTCACTTTGTGCCCATTTATTGCCTCTTGTCCTGTCCCTGGGCACCACTGAAGAGTCTGGCCTCACCTTCTTGCCCCCCCCCACCTTAGATATTGATGAGCATTGGGAAGATCCTGTCTCAGTCTGCTCTTCTCCAAGCTAAACATCTCCAAGTCTCTCAGCCTGTCCTGGTCAGAGAGATGCTGCAGAGATGCCAAAGGTTTCATTTGTGTTCTTTTCTGCTGGTATTGTCACAATCTGCACCCCAAGGGCAGCTGATCTCACAAACCACTGTCCTCTTACTGTAGCTGGTGGCTTTTATGTGCTCCCAGCCAGTGTGCCATTTTCTCTGCAGCTTTGGGATGGCATAGGAGGCTAGTGGCAGTGCCTCATCCCCATGTGGCACCTCCAGGCCACCAGCCCCTGTGTGCCTCCCATCTGTGCCACTGCTGCTTTCCATTATCACCCACTGCCACAGCATCTTCTGCGTGACTCCACAAAACTCCCCCAGCAGCTATTTCCAGCCCTGCTGGTGAGGTCAGGCATGTTATTCATGACACTTTCTTCCTCTCTAGTGGGGCTCTGGCCAGGCTGAGACCTGGCATCAGCTCTGCAGCACGCAGACCTTCACCCAGAGGAGACTCTGGCAGTAGGTGGATGGGGAACGCAGCTCCCCAACATAGAATCACAGAATGGTTGGGGTGGGAAGGGGCCTGGAAAGCTCATGCAGTCAGCAGGGACATCCTCAACTGGAGCAGGTGGTTCAGGCTCAACCTGGCCTGGGATGTTAGTGGGGATGGGACATCTGCCACCTCNGGGCAGTGTTTCGTGTCTCCCTTGCCTTGCAATGTCTTGTACTGGCTTCTGCAGCATTGCTTTCCCAAGCTGTCCCTGGGCAAGTGCAAATGGCAACAGCTGTTCTGCAGCTGGATGCCCTCATCCTAGCTGTCTCCAGGGCCCTGGGGACAGGACGTGCTGCAGAGCCTGCCCTGGTGGTGCTGCCTGTGAGGGGACATTGCCACGGCCATGGGCAGCCCTGGCCACAGCAGCACATAAGGCATCACCAGGTGCCCTTCTGTGCCCTTACAGCTTGGACCCACAAGCAGGTGCAGACTCATGGTCCCTGGGCTCAGCTTTGGGGCACTGGGAGGCCACGGGGCTGGGCGAAGCTGGGAGGCAGCAGTGTGCGTAAGCAGCTCTGGAGGGGATCAGCTGGCAGGAACCAGTCCCTGTCACCCTCAGCATGCTTCTCAGTATCCATCCCGTGGTGAGGTCACTGCCTCCACCACTACCTCAGAAAGGGGAAGGAGGGTGGCTTTGCTACAGAAAAGCAGCCCTCTGCAGCAGGACAGTCACTGAGCACCCAGGGTGTCCCTCACCAGTGTCCCCAGCCTCTGGAGGGGATGAAGTGTTCCCAGGCACCCACCTGGGCACCCACCTGGGTATCTGCCAGTGGAGTTCTCTGTGGGACATGGCTGGAGCTGGCCAAGGAGCACCACTGGCTCCTCATCAAGGCATCAGTGCCACATGACAGGATGCTGCCACCACCACCTGCGTCACCACAGCCCCATGCTCCCACAGGCTCCTGGGCAGAAGGATGTGGCTTCACACAGGGTCAGCTGGTAGGTGAGTGTGGGGTATGGCAGCCCTGAGGGCAGGAGGGGCTTGAGGGGCCACAAGGTACTTTGATTGCAGGGCAACCCCTGGAAGGTCCTCACACAAAGCTGCTTCTCCTACAGCTGGAAGCTACAAGCCCTTGCAAGCTGGGAAGGTCCCCAAAGAGTGGTGCCCAAGTGCTTACACAGGTCACAAATGTAGGTGCTTGGTTTGGGCCCTGCCCAAGACCCAGTAGTGGGAGACAAGAACCTTAGGCCATCCAGGACAACTGTTTGAGGTTGCTCCACTAATTCCCTTCATCCCAGCAGCAAGCTCTGCACTCAGGTCAGCCCCAACCCAGCAGCAGGTCTTCTTGATGCCCTTCTGTGAGCTTCTCCTTGAGCTTTTCCCTGCTGGCTGTGTCCCAAGGGTAGCCAACACCAGGCAGGTAGATGGGGCTTGACTTTTCCCTGCTCCTGGTCCTTCTCTCTGCTCAGCACCTGTAGATGAAGCCACAGCAGTGCAGCTGCACTTTCTCCCCATGGTGACTCTCCAGCGTGGACAGGCAGGGGCTGGGAAGGCTTTCTCCTGTTCTGGGAATCCCCTCCTGTCCTCCTCCTTCCCCGGGAGAGAGCTGATAAGCAGGGGAAGGGCTATTTTTAGGTCTTACCCCATGGGTGTTTGAAGGATTGAGCTAAAAAGAGGAAGCAGCCTCCAGGGCAGGATTGTTTCTGCTTCAAAAGGAAGCCTCTCTGCTTTATCCCACTGCTTGGTCATTGCAAAGCTCTTCTATGAAGAGGGATCAGCAAAATCCACCTTTGGTAGGAGGCAGCAGGGGAGTGGTGTCAGAAATCACTGGACGCTGTCCCCTGTGGCACTGACTGCTTGTGCCCTTGCCCAGCTCCTGTGCAAAGCGACCTCACATCCCAAGGGAAGGGGGTGGGGTGATGCTAAGCCACTCTGTCCCAGCACAGGTGACACCACAAGGTGCCTCCAGCTGCCAGACTGTCCTCACACCTGTCCTCTGCTTTCCTGCTCTCCAGCGACTTCTGACTGCAGCTCCCGGCTTCTGCAGCCCGGGGAGCCCAGGTACTGTCACCCTCCCAGCTGCCATCCAACCCCAGCATGGCTATGGCAACCCAGCCCAGATCCTCCAGGTCCCAGCATCAGGCACCGCTCACACCTTGAGGAGTTTGCCTGCAAGCAGCATGGTAAATGTGTGTGTTGGGGGGGGGGAATTGTCTTGCTGCGAGGTGAGACTCACCAGCACCAACAGGGCAGGCAGGAACAGGGTGGCAGAAGGCTCTTCAGGGACCCAGAGGGGCGATGGTGGCTTTTAACCGCAAAGTCACTGGCCAGGAGGTGGCAACATCCCTCTCTCCTTTCTGGGGCTGCCACCGCGGAGCACGAAAGGGCTCAGCCCCCTCTGCAGGGTCCATTCTGGGTCGGAAGCTGCACGAAAGGGCTCAGCCCCCTCTGCAGGGTCCATTCTGGGTCGGAAGCTGCACGAAAGGGCTCAGCCCCCTCTGCAGGGTCCATTCTGGGTCGGAAGCTGCACGAAAGGGCTCAGCCCCCTCTGCAGGGTCCATTCTGGGTCGGAAGCTCTAACCCCACTCAGACCCCGCTCTGGAATGAATGGCTCAGGCAACGGCAGCGCAAAGCTCCTTGCGGCAGGAGCCCGGCTGCTCAGACATCCCTGATGTCCATCTCCTGAGCAGGCCACAGTGGTGGCAACAGCAGAGGTGCAGAGTCCTGCTCTGGTAGCACGGCCCCAGACAGCAGCCCCAGCCCTTCCTCCCCCTCTGCCAGCTCTCCTGGCACCGTGCCCACTGCTGTGCCTTACTCGTCTGAAATCCTCTGCTGCAGGGACTGCTTCTGCTGGTGGTCCCTTCTCCTTGGGCTGTGTGGGGCTGCTGCAGGTGACTGCTTAGGTGACAGTGGAAGTGACCCCAGAGGCATCAATATCTCCAGCAGAACCTGGGTTCTCAGCCTGACCTCATCCCACAGCAGAGGGGGCGCTCTGGAGCAAAGCAGCTGCTCCAGGCAGGGTGGATGCAGGACACCTTTCACAGAGGAGGCCAGGGCAGAGTGACTGTAACTGGGAGGGACCAGAAGCCACTGGAGCTGATCAGAAAATTCCTAATCCCTCCAGAGTGTGTCCAGATTCCCCTGCAATGTCCCTCCCGAGGCCCACAGCTCAAAAGGGAACTCGCAGACAATCTGATTTCACAACACCAAAATCCTTGGGGTTAGAGTGAAAGGAGCACTTCAGACAGCACAGGGAGAAGTGTGGACAATCTGTCTGACTTCAGGGTGAGGTCAGAGAAGTACCTGCAAACTCCAGGACTGGGAAGGGAGATGCTGAAGAAATATCAGAGACTTCCAGAGGGCAGCAGGAACCAGCAGGGCTGAACCGAGTCAAGAAAGGTCAAAGCTGAAATATGTCATTGTGATGAGATCCATCATCATGAGCATGATGGATAACTTCATGGCAAAGGACCCCAGCTTTACCCCAGCCCCCAAGGAGGCTCACAGCACCAAGCTGTTGGTCATATGGCACAGTCCTAGGCACTCCTGGGTGTTGTTACCCTGTCCCATCCAGCCCCAACAGTGGGTGCTGCTTCATGGGGTTCTTCTACCTCAATCCTTGGGGTCTTGCACTGTGTATACACAAAATCCACCATGCCAGGGGCTTAACACAGGGACTGTTTCTCATTGCAGAGCCCTTGATAGAAGTGGACTGGGTTCATGTCTGCCACATGCCACCTGCAACTGGAGTTTGATCTCACAGGGGACAGCAGTTCAAGCCTCAGGTACGATGGGAGCACAACAAACAGCATCTTTTAAAGAACAGGGATGTTCAGGGAGCTGTTGGGCTGATGAGGGAGCAACAGAGTTGGCCTAAAGATCCATGGACTCATGGAAAACTGAGAGTTGTCTGGTGCTCTACAGAGTTGGCGGGTTCTGACCCTTGGAGGGTGCACTGAGGCTGTTTCAGATCACACTGGGTGTATGAGCCCCTTCCCCACCAGTGCTGCTTGCCTCTTTCCATGAGACATGGTGCAGCTCCACCCCCTCACACACGCTGGTGTCACAAAGCAGTTTGCCCCTGGTCCTGCAAGGCTAAGTGCAGTTCTCCAAGAGACAGAGGCTTTTGTTGTGGGCATCAACTAATGGTGATGTTAAAAAGTGTGAGTTGCATTGTGGAAAGGACCAAGGTGCTTGAATCATCTGAGGCCCTAAGGAAGCCTGGGAAGATGCTCTGAAATCCCCCCCAGGATGGATGCCCTGCAGATGGATGAAGCCTGCCCAGATGCCTGTGCTCTACCTCCTCAAAAGCTGTGAGTTACTCATTCCCCAGCTGGGGATCACCAACTGCTCCAGCTAGTGGCTGACCACATAGAATCATGGAATGGTTTGGGTTGGAAGGGACCTTAAAATCATTTAGGTCCATCCCCACCCTTCTATGGACAGGGACACCTCCTGATAGACCAGGTTGTTCCAGGCTCCATCCAACCTGGCTCTCCTTACATTTCCCTCCACAGGGCAATAGTCAGGGCTGGGGAGGGCAGCAGAGGGGCAGGACCTGCCCTGATGCCCCACAGCTGATGGTGGACTCATACTTGATGTTTGTTCTGGAGTAGATGGGAGCAGCACATGCTCTGTAGGAGAGGCTATGCTCATTGCTACCTTCTGGTTTCATCTCATGCATAAAAAGAGGCAGAATTGTTATTCTGATCAGCTTGGTCCTCATTTTAGAGACAGAAAACAAAACATAAACGTGGGGTTTGGTGTTCAGGGAATGCAGACCTGGGTTATCCCTTGTCCTCTCCAACAGAAACTCTGCTTTCTGCAACTGGGAACACATTTCCCACCCTGAAGTAACTCAAGGATAACTTCCTAAGTGCTGGTTGCAGTCAGAAAAGGCTCCTCTTGCCCTAAAGCAGGGAGTCCCAGCTCAGCAATGTTTAGCCAGTGGCAGCTCAACCAGCAGGGTGCCCAGAGCTGGGCAGGCTTTCTGCTCAGACCACTCCAAAGCAGAAATCCGTGGAGGATGGTTGCCACATGTCCTCCACAGAGACACCCAAACCATGCATCCTGATGAGCAGCTCAGCAAATTTGCATTTATCTTGATCTTTCCTGCTCCTGCTGAAAAATCATTCCACAGCTGACAAGAGCATGGAGCTCTTTGGTGTCAGCTCAGAGGCATCAGGGAGAGGAAGGTTAATGGGATCACAGCCAGCCAGTTCCAGGAACACTGAACACAACTTCTCTTTCTTTTCTCTCTGTCCTTTAATTAAGCCTCTTGTAACTCTGCTTGGGATCTGGGAGTGACCTAGCAGGACCCTTCCTCATGGGCCATTGCTCCAGCACAATGCACCTTGGCCTTTTCAACCCAAGGGAAGGTCAACAATGCAAGCTGAATGTCCCAGTTTTGGTGCACATGACAGCAAGTCAAAGGAAGGTTACGGGGGGGGGGGGGGGGGGGGGGTGTGTGGATCCAAACCAACCACTCTGTTATGTTCTGTAAAGGGAAAGCACCTTCCAGTGAGAGAGGAAGTTGCACAGTGAGGGAGAAAGTGAAAAGCCCAAAGCAGAGGTCCTCAACCTGTGGCTCTTTCCAGAAGCTGGTGTCAGATGGACTTGTCTCTGATGTCACTTCCCACTGGGGGAAAGCACCAGCCTACCTGGTTCCTGAAGGTCTCCATAGCAGCAAGAGACTCTGCTTTTGGTTCTCTGCTTATGGAAGGGAGGGACTGAGAGAGAAACACCTTGTGACAAGCATGTGTGGGCCATGGGAATGCCCCACCGAACTCTCCCCCATCCAGGCAGGCACTTTCCCCAGCTGCATCATTTCTGCCAGCTCTAACTTGGTCCCTGCAATGAGATGGCACTGCTGCAGCTCATACCCGTGCCCACTGCTGCCTCACAGACATTCACACGTGGGTTTGCCCACAGCATGAGGCAAGGCAGAAATCGGGCTGCCTGTGAGACAGCTGCTGCACTTTCAGCTCATTTCCATGGCCGGCAGAGGGATGTTGCTGGTTGTGCTGTTTTCAGGAGCCTGAGATGGGCAGAACACATCAAAGCACTGATCTGGAAACCCCAGTGACAGGCACAGCAAAGTCCTTTAGCTGCCTGTCCCTCCTGCCCCTGTGCACCTCGGGGTGCTGAAGGCAGCAGAAAGCCCAAAGCCAGCTGTGGACTGAGGCTTGCAGTGCTGGCGAGGTCCTCAGCCCAGTACTGAGGCATGCAAGTGGGAAGGGATTTGCTGACTCCCCCACTCCCCAGTTTTCCCTTCTCTTGTGTTTCTTGGTGAAACACAGGGTGCTCATCTTGAGGTGAAGCTCTCCATGGAGAAGCCCCTGGGCTTCTTGGGAAAGCTGAAGTGTTTCTGTGGAGACAGCAGAGTGGCAGGCACTGAGTGTGGGGCCAGTGCCACCATGGAAGGCACAGACTAACCCCACTGACTCCCAGCTCTTCCTGGTACCTGTGGGAGAGCTGCCTCCATCCAGACCCGTTAGTGATCCACTTCCCTGATACAGGAACACTCTGGTTTTGCAGGCAAGGCAGGGGAAAGCCTGGTAACAAGGGCTTCCTTCCCCAGGAACTACACTATCTCCAGATCCTGCCCACATGTTTTCTAGTGGGCACAGTCAGTTTTGGGGCTGTTTCCCCAGTCTGCAAGGTAGGACTGTATAGTGGGGTGTGGAGAGGGAGCCCAGCACCTTCCTGTAGCAGGGAGTGGTTGCTTCGACCCCATGACTTTGCAATGTGCCTGTAGGCTGCATGCCAAGACCCCTTCCACACCTCTCTTTCTGTCCACCCTTTCTCTCTGCAGTTAGGAAGCCCAGGGGTAGCTGCCAATGCCCTGACTGTGCACAGGTTCTGAAGAGCCCCAGGACCCTTCCTGACCATAGATGGTTTGTCTGTAAGAAAAGGAGCTGGGGCTGGGGTGAGGCTGTGAAGTCAGTGTCTTGGGGCAGGATTTCCTCACATTCAGTCAGCGCCAGGCCCAGCACAGCTTTCAGCTGGGTCCCCCCCAGGCTGGCAAAACCCATGTCCACACCCATGACTGACACACCTGCATCTGGAGTCTGGGATGTTGCAGAATCCTGGATGTGCTCAGGGGGTTCTGGGGGCAGAGGAAGCAGGCACTGAGACTTTCACTCTGGGTCAAGGAAAGTGTCTGTTTTATTGCCTCTTGCAAAGAAAATAAGGAAAAAAAAAAAAGGCAGAAATTGCCCTCAGCCTGTGCCAGCCTTTACAAATCTCCTCTCTCTCCTGTCCTGGCAGACACTTTCAGGGACCAGCTTTGCCAGGCCAAGCAGAGATGTGAATTTGCTTTGTGATCCAGATGCCAAAGGTGGAGAACGGGATGCAGCACTGGGGCACTTCTGCGGCTCACAGGACACGAAGGGGTACCCGAGCACGGTGACCTGTCAGCCACCATCACCTCTCAGACACTTCCCAGGCGCTGTTTTGGGGATAGTCGCCACTAATAACAGTCTTGTTCCCCTCCATCCCCCGCCTCCACGGCCCTAACCCACTGTGAATGGCACCGAAACCGCCTTTGTTCCTCTCCCCGGGGGGGCAGGACCGAGCTGCCTGCGGCTATAAAAGGGGGCGGCAGAGCCGAGCGGCTCCAGCCCCGGTTCCTGCCCCAGCTGCGGGGTCCCAGCCCCAGCCATGGGTCACTCCACTGCTGCTGCCGCCACCCTGCTCTGCCAGCTCGGGCTCTCCGCAGCCATCCAATGGCTGTGAGTAGTGACCCTAGGGGAGTGTCCCCCGCCTCCCCAGTACCCCCTTCGGAGCTCCCCTTCCCCCCCGGAGGGATGGATGCCTGTGGTCCCTCCTTCACTGAACATCCTCTCCCCACAGGGGGCTGATGGAGAGCGAGGTGGCCTGGAACGAAAGCCAGCACTGCCGGCTGCTCGCCGGGCTGGTGCCCGACCAGTTCCAGCTGTGCCGGAGGAACATAGAGGTCATGCACAGCATCGTCCTGGCTGCCCACCGCACCAAGAGCATCTGCCAGAAGACCTTTGCAGACATGAGGTGGAACTGCTCCTCCATCCAGCATGCCCCTAGCTTCGGGCCCGACCTCCTGAAAGGTAAAGGATGCTCCACTCACTGCACTTGTGCTCCTCTTTTGGCCTCCCAGCTTTTGCTTTGACCTGAAAGGTAACAGATGCCCTCCATCTGCTGCGGCCATGCTCCTCTGTCTTCTGGTATAGGTGATCCTGCTCTGGCAGGAGGCTTGGACTGAATGATCTTTCGAGGTCACTTCCAGCTCCTAACATTCTGTGTTGATGCTCCTCCTGCCCCACGTAGCTTTCCAGGTGGGCAGCACTTCAATAGCCCAGTAGCTGAGTGGGTGTGTGGGGTGTCAGTATTGCCTTAGATACACGTTTTGCTGTTAATCCTGTGCATCTCAGACCTGCAGGAGATGACAGAGATGAACTTCCATTTCCAAAAAATACCCAGCTGCTAGAAGCTCCCAAAAACACAGGGGGAGAAAGGTGGGGACACAGCATAACGTCACGGGTGGCACAGGGTTAAAACTGCGGTGCAAGAGAAACCTTGGGTCTTGGGTTCATCCTGTTGGAATAAAAGCAAAACTCCTCACTTGCATTGTGAGATCGTTGAGATGGGCGTTTGGCTGGGCAGGGAGGAAGGACATCTGCCTCTCTTCTTCCCAGGAACTCGAGAATCTGCCTTTGTCTACGCCCTGGCGGCCGCCGCTGTCACCCACACCATCGCCCAAGCCTGCGCCTCGGGAGAGCTCCCACTCTGCTCCTGCAGCTCCATCCCCTCGGAGGTCCCCAGTCCCGACTTCAGATGGGGTGGCTGCGGGGACAACCTGGCCTATGGCCTCCAGCTCGGTGCTGCTTTTGCTGACAGTCCCTTAAAATCCGGCAGGCTGGGGACGGGAGCGCTGAAGGCCATGAATCTGCATAACAATGCGGTGGGCAGGCAGGTGGGTATGGTGCCCACCAGGCTCACAGCAGCCTGGGGAGGGGCAGAGGTGCCTAATGGAAGGGGGTAGACTCCAGGCAGGTTGTTGGGATGCTGTTGGATGGGAACTAAATGGTTAAAACAGAGTTTAAAGTGTTTGAACAGACAATCCTCACTGGGACCCACACCCCAAACATCCCCGGGCACTCTTTCCACAGCTAGCACAAGATATTGCCACTTCACACCAGTGCTTACAGTACTTCTTTCCACCCCTCTCAGGGGAAGTAGAAGGCCATTGGGGTCCCCAGCCATGCCCAAAATTGTGGGGTTTTGTGCTGTCATGCCATCCTGCACCCATGTTGGGTGGGAAGCCACCAGCCCCACTGCAAGCTCCGGCAAGGAGCTCCCCAAGGGTTAGGTTCTTGCCATGAGCGAATGAAGGAGGATTGAGCCCTCGATTGCCCCATTATATTCACTTAAAGGTGGCAATAAGCAGCTGAGCTCATTCATCTCCTCAAATTCCCTGGCTGCCCTTGCAAATCAGCCTGTGGGCTGGGTAGCAGGAGAAGGCAGGAGCAGATTTGTCTGTTTTCCTGTCCTCTGCAGGTGGTGAGTGACTCCCTGGATACCAAGTGTAAATGCCATGGTGTTTCAGGCTCCTGTTCCGTGAAGACTTGTTGGAAGGGACTGCCCAAGCTGGATGAAATTGCCTCTGACCTCAAATCTAAGTACCTGGCAGCCATCAAGGTGAGCCAGAGGCTCATAGGGCCCAGGAAGCAGCTGATAGCCAAAGAAATGGGCGTCAGGCCAGTGCAAGAGGCAGACCTGGTTTACCTCATCAACTCCCCTGACTACTGCACCCCAAATCTACACATGGGGTCTGTGGGGACACAGGACAGGTAAGGAGCTGCTGCAAACACTGTGACTCTGCCTCTTGTTTCATGAGTGTCTGTGTCACATGCTCTGGGAGGTTGGTGTGGATGGGTGAAGCCCTGCTGGATGCGGGCACCACAGACTGCTGTGAGATCTCTGCATCTTGAAGTCCTGAGGAGGGCAGGAATGCAGATGTTATTCTGACAGAGCCACACAGGTGTAAAGGCCCTCACTGAGGGTTCATCAGCTCCAGTCTTCGGCTCAGTGAAGACTCAGGAGGAGAAGTGCCACCTTGCCCTGTAACGTTTGGGTGCTACCTGCTGGTAACCAGATCAGTTCAGCAGCCCTTGGAGTCTGTGGTGTTTCCCTGATGTCTCCTTCCTAAAGAGATTGCTGGCTGGGAGGAGTTTCTAGAGGGATGAGGGCACCTTTCTGGAAGGCTAAGCCAGGGCTGCCTCAGGGCTGTGATTCGCACTCTCTGTTAGATGCAGAAGTTCCTGGTTCCAGCATCTGCCCTTCCTGACCTGCCATGATAGGGAGTGTGCTCAACCTCAGCCCCAGCTGCTCAGACACTGTCACAGCAATGCTGAGCTGCTGCCAACCTGTTTGCAAGCAGCTCCATGCACCTTGCTGCTTTCTGCTATGAGGATATAAGCTGTGGGAGGAGGCCAGGGCAGGTAGCTGCGGTCAGCACCACCACCGAGGGTGGGCAGGGACGTTCCTTCAGCTCTGCTTGTGCATCCTTCTCTTGGCAGGCAGTGCAACAAGACCTCCGCGGGCAGCGACAGTTGCAACTTGCTGTGCTGTGGCCGTGGCTACAACACCTACACCGAGGAGGTGGTGGAGAGATGTCACTGCAAGTACCACTGGTGCTGCTATGTGGTGTGCAAGAGGTGCTGGCGGAAGGTGGAGAGATACGTCTGCAAGTAACACCAGAAGCATCAGGGCAGGCAGGGGGACTCGGGTGCTGCCGGGAGGACTCGGGTGGTGGTGTCCTCCAGGGCACAGCTGGAGACCAAACACCAGCTGCGAGGGATGCTCTGAGCTACAGCAAGGAGGGCTCTGTGCAGGAAGCCTGGGCTCGTACATCACCGTGGAAGACCCCAGACTGAGAGATGCTGGGAAGCCCAAGGCTGGAAGCTGACCTCTGCTCCATCTCTCCGGGGCAAGACAAAGAGCTGCCCTCCTGCAGCTGATGGGGAGCATCCATCCCTCTGTCTCCAGCTGGGGACAAACCATTCATCACTCTGCATGTGCCAGCCCCTTTCTCCTGGGCTGAATGGGGACCCTGGGCTGCCATTGTCTCCTTGCAGGAGGTTTCTGACAGTGGCCTGAAAGCCAAGAGTGATGGATGGGAAGTGGGGTAGGAGAAGGATGCAGGAGAAGAAAGCTGCTTTGAGTGAGGGGGTCATGGGCAGCTCCTCCATGGACAGGTTTCTGTTGTGGACTCACCCAACATTGCTTGAAGGTTCCTCCTCAGAGGCAAATACTGGTCCAGTGTCCTTTGCAGCATCTGAGATGGGACACAGGCAGAACCAGGCACTGCTCCAAGACACATAACTCATCAATTCCCCCCACAACCTGCATGGAGACTGCTGCTGCTCTCGGTGATGACTGATGATGGCACACAGGCCGAGGGGCAGGAGCTGTCCCAGAGCTGCAGAAGCAGGGCAGTGTGGCACAGCTGCACCTAGCAGCCTCGTGTTAATGAGGCAGCCATAGCAGAGCTGGAGCTTCTGCCCTCTGAGCTTGTGTTAGAGGTGGAAGCCTACTCAATGTGTAGAAATACTCATGGCTTGTCCTCCCTGCTCCTTTTAGACCACTATAATCTTCAGCCCACTTCTTTCCCCGCCTCAATGCCAGGTGACCTGGCACTCTGGCATGGAGAGAGGACACAACTCCAAGGGCCTTGGGAAGTAAGAATGAGTCTTTACTCCATACTTACTGTAAGTGGGACTCTGGTGTGTAAATAAATATCATATATGATATATCTCTGCAACATGTTTCCTAGGCCAACCTCCTCCTTCCATCTCCTGAGCTGCCAACAGGCAGAGCAAGCATAAAGCCTCTGTGCCCATACACACAGTGGGGGAACAGTTCAGCTTTAACTCTTCCTGCTGCTTGTGGGCCCAGGTTTGTTTTTACTTAGAGCTGTCAGTCTCAGTGACCCTGCACAGATGGAAAATCTCTTGGAAGCTTTCTGTCAGCTGCTTCCTCAGGTCTCTGAACAGCTTCCTGGGATTCAGTCAAGGCAGTGTGGGGCTATTCTGTGGTACTTGTGGCTGTGGGCTGGAATAGCCAGGCATAGACTCATAGAATCAGTCAGGGTTGGAAGGGACCACAAGGATCAGCCAGTTCCAACCCCCCTGCCGTGGGCAGGGACACCTCACACTGGATCAGGCTGTCCTTAAGCACCTCCAGGGATGAGGCTTCCACCACCTCCCTGGGCAACCTCTTCCAGGCTCTCACCACTCTTATGCTTCTTTCTAATATCCAGTCTGAATCTCCCCATTTCCAGCTTTGTTCCATTTCCTCCAGTCCTATCACTACCTGACATCGTAAAAAGTCCCTCTCCAGCTTTCTTGTGTGTGTGTGCCAACAGCAAGGCATGGGACTCTGATGGCCTCCCAGCTCCCCTAGCATGGAATCTTGCATGCATGGGATAAGTGATTCCTGGTCACACAGCCTTTGCAGAGAAAGGATGAGTCTAAACTGAGATGAGCTCAGAAGCTGACAGAGAAGCTCAGGACAACCCACGGCATGAGGAGGACAGGTAAATGTGATGGCAATCCTTGGGCACTTCCCCACAGCACACACCATGACCTAGAGACTCAAGGCAGCTCTGTGTGTGCTTTGTTTTATTTGTGGTTTGCATTGACTGGAGCTGGCCGTGCTCAGCCCCGAGCCCAGCTGCAGGATTGCTCACTTCCAGAGTCAGTCAATCACTTTAACAGCCCTGGGGCAGGCAATCAATTCATGAGCTCCTCTTGTAAACCACCCCCTCCACTTAATGTGCTCCAGGTTGCTGGATTAATACGAGTTGAGAGTCAAAGGTGGCTTGAGACAAGCCTGGGAGCTGGAAGTTGAAACGCTCAGGGGTGAAGCTCACCTGGTTAACCAAGCGAGGTAACCACCACTGTCAGTCGTTAATGTGCCCTGGACTTGGTCTGGCTGCTGAAGTCCAGACGGGAAAGCCACAGCTGCAAGGCTTCTGTCACAGCTGCCCAAGGGCAAAAAGCCATCTCGAGTTTTTCCTTTTAAAATGCAATTAGGGGTTAGAAGGGAGCCTTCAGCCGTTGGGCTGCAAAACAGCTGCAGTTTCTGTGTCCAGGGGTGATGCAGGTACTTAATTAGGAGGCTTGCTTAACTACCTTCCCTCTGTGCATGGCCAGATCAGAGGTGAAACCAGGAGGGGCTGTGAGCTCCGAAGAGCGTTGCAAAACGAGCTGGTGAGAAAAAAACAACACAGGGGAAGGATCTTGTGGAGTGAGAGATTCAGCCAGGAGGGTGGGAAATGTGATTTGCATTTGGTAACTACAAACAGGCGTAGCCTGGGGTAGAGGAGAGGAGTCACAATGGCAAAGGAATGCCCCCGGGAGATGTGGCGATTCCCTCCTAGAGAGGTCCCATTTGAATTTCTGCCTGGGAAAAGGCAGGGTCAAGTGCTGAATATGCAGTCCTCTCCTCCTTTCACTCCCTGCATCCTGACTGCAAGCCCGATAGGGAAGACCTGGGAAAGGACCAGAGGGGTCAATCAGCACCGAGGACCTTGGGCTTGGTGTCCTGCGGGAAATCGGAAAGCTCTGTAATTAGTGGAAGGGTGCAAAGGGTCAGGCTGGCAGGAAGGAGGACGGTGGGGAGGTGACAGTTAAGTGACAATGCTCCGAGTGGGAGATGGTGTAATCTGGGCCACCACCTGGGTTTACCAGGCTTGTGAGATCTGCCGGAGTGGAAGAATCTCCTAGGAACCAAAAGTCAGAGCCAGACAGTCAGTATCAGAAGACAGATCCAAGGGGAATAAGCCCTGCACTTGGCCCCAAGGTTTAAGGGGAAACCATCTGACTAAGCCTGCTTGGGCAGAAAAGCCAGCACGAAGGTGTCAGTGGACCACGGAGTCTCTTCCCCCAGCCTCCCCCATGAGGTAAAAACATGGGAAGACCCAGAGAATCACAGCATCACAGAAACATCCAGGGTGGAAAAGCCCCTCGGGATTACCAAGTCCAACCTAGAACCCTACTCTACAAGATTCACCTTAAACCATATCCCTAAGTCACCATATCCCTAAGTCACCACATCCAAACGACTCCACCACCTCCTTGGGCAGCACATTCCAGTGCCTGACCACTCTCCCCGTGAAAAACTTGATAGCACCCTCCAGTGCCAGTCAGTACAACCTTCTGCCAAAGAAATTGGTGTGAAAAGGCTTTTCTCTAGCCCCCTGCACCCCAAACACCTCCAGCTCTGGCAGATAACCTTATTGCTCTCTACAACTACCTGACAGGAGGTTGTAGCCAGGTGGGGTTGGGCTCTCTTGCCAGGCACCCAGTGACAGAACAAGATGATGCAGTCTCAAACTGCACCAGGGCAGGTTTAGGCTGGATGTTAAGAAGAAATTCTACATGGAAAGAGTGATCAGCATAGGAATGGTGATGTAGGTTCGGGAGTTNGGTGGTGGAGTCTCCATCCCTGGAGGTGTTTAAGCGGAGCCTGGATGAGGCACTTAGTGCCATGGGTTAGTTAATGAGAAGGGTTAGATGATAGCTTGGACTCAATGATCCTAGACGTCTTTTCCAACCTGGTTAATCCTGTGATTCTCTGATAACCCTTCAGGACTTGATACCACCCTCCAGTGCCCTCCAACAGCTTCTGCCAGAGAAATCAGCGTGAGAAGGCTTTTCTCTAACCCTCTGCACCCCAAACACCTCCAGCTCCGGCAGATAGCCCTTCAGGACCTGAATAATGAGGTCAGTGGTGGCAATGTCCCTGAAACTGAGAGCACCTCTTGCAACCTTTGTGGCTTTGCAGGCCTTCAGACACTTCCTCACGTGTCCCTTTTGCCTTACTTGCACAATCAGTGCTCTCCAGACTGCGGTAGGCTGCTGTCAATACCCTCTGCTTCACTGGGCTCACTGCTAATGTGACAGATCTACCTCCGTGACTTTCCTGTCATTAGCCATTTCCCTCAATGTCTTGTGGCTTTTTGTTTATCTGTTTCTCTGAAAATGACTCCCTGGAGCTGAATTCTCCATGGCCATGGCAGAAGTCTCTCACTTCTCAGTGCTGGGGGCTGACATGGATGAGATGGGCTCTGAGAAAGGCTTGTGGAGAGAAGAAAACCACCTCCTTGGCATCAGAGGTGGTGGGAAGCAGGCAAAGGGTTTGCTCTGAATAGCCTCCTCTTGGTTCCTGCTTGATTTTTATTTGGATTTGGAAGGAGTGATCTTGGTATGAATGTGATCATTCCCTGCTGGTTAGGCTTGTGCAGACAATGAGGGCTGGAGACCGGTGAGGGATTGTCAGGGACTCTTTTGACTTTGCTGCTAAAGCACTGCTGGTTTGGGTGGGGTTTTTTTTAGGTTTTGGTTGGTTGTCTGTTTCTTCTTTGTAACTTCTTATTTCTGAGGCAGATGTGAAGTGGTTGAAGGAAAGGAGTCAGAGAGTTGTGGTCAATGGGATGGAGTCTAGTCAGAGGTCTGTAACTAGTGGAATCCCTCAGGGGTTGGTTCTGGGACCAGTTCTGTTCAATACATTCATCAATGACCTGGCTGAGGGCACAGAGGGCACTGTTGACACCAAACTGGGTGGAGTGACTGACACAGGAGGGTTGTGCTGCCACTCAGTGACACTTAGGCCGGCAGCTAGGCAGGGAGAAACTGAATGAAATTCAACAAGAGCAAGGAGAGTGTCTTGCACCTGGGAAAGAACAACCTCATGGAGCAGTACAGGCTGGGGACTGACCTGTTGGAGAGCAGGGAAGGGGAAAGGGACCTGGGGGTCCTGGTGGATGGAAGGGTGACCATGAGCCAGCAATGTGCTCTCATGCCCAAGAAGGCAAATGGCATCCTGAGATGCATCAGAAGGGCTGTGGTTAGTAGGTAGAAAGATGTGCTCCTGCCCCTCTTCTCTGCCCTGGTGAGGCTGTATCTGGACTATGGTGTCCAGTTCTGGGCCACTCAGGTCCAGAAGGACCTCAGGGAACTGCTTGAAAGAGGCCAGAGCAGAGCCACAAAGATCCTGAAGGCAGTGGAACACCTCCCTGTGAGGACAGGCTGAGGGAGCTGGGGCTTGGAGCGTGGAGGAGCCTGAGGAGTGACCTCGTTCATGTTTAGAAAGATGCAGTGGGTGAGTGCCCAGAGGCTGGAGCCAGGCTCTGCTCAGTGATGCCCAGTGACAGGATAAGGGGCAATGGTGGAAGCTGAGGCACAGGAACTTCCGTGGAAACATGTGAGGGTGACAGAGCACTGGAGCAGGCTGCCCAGAGAGGTTGTGCAGTCTCCTTCTCTGCAGACTTTCAAAACCCACCTGGATGCATCCCTGTGTGACCTGCCCTGGGTGATCCTGCTCTGGCAGGGGGATTGGGCTGGATGAAGTTTCCAGGTCATTTCCAACCCCTAACATTCTGTGAATCCAGGAGGATAATCCGAGCCAAGGGAACAAGTTGTTGGTAATCAAGCAAACATTTTGTAGCAAGAGCAACTCTGTGCTCAGGAACACATTGGGATATTTCTTCCCTTCAGCTCAGGCTGGTCCTGTTGGTCAGGACCTCCACCTGCTTTTTGTTTGTGCTCTTCATAAAGAAAGCTGCGCCAGAACAAAGGAGATGGAGAAGCTCCGTGGGGCTTCAGCTGTTGATCAACATCTGCACTGCTGTAAATATTTGAAGGATGTTGTTTTGACCTTTGAGGTGGTTGGAGCCTACAGTGTCACACAACAGTGACACAAACATGAGTAAAAGCTTATATTTAAAGGGAAAAAAAACCCTTATATCTCTGTTCTCCTTTATTTCTGGAGTGTTCAGCAATATCAGGATGCCTCAGGGATGACAAGCAACGATGGGGACTGTCCTTATAGGGATCTTCAGCTGAGGAACGGGGACAAAGCAACACATGTGAGTAAGAGCCATAAGACCAGAAGGGGAACTAGGCTGCAAGTTAAGCGCATAGCTTGAAGGACAGCTGTGGTGATGGCTGGGCAAGGTTCAGAGAGGAAGCAAACCTCCAACTCTTCTCCTAGGCTCAGTGGGCTGAGTTGGGAGCACTGTGAGGAGTGACTAGAGGAGCTGGGGTTGTTTAGCCTGGAAAAGAGGAGGCTCAGGCCAGACCTCACTGCTCTCTACAACTCCCTGAAAGGAGGTTGTAGCCAGGTGGGGTTGGTCTCCCAGGCAACCAGCAACAGAACGAGGAGGGACAGTCTCAAGTTGTGCTAGGGGAGGTATAGGCTGGATGTTAGGAGGAGGTTCTTGGCAGAAAGAGTGATTGGCATTGGAATGGGCTGCCCAGGGAGGTGGTGGAGTCACTGTCCCTGGAGGTGTTTAAAAGTAAACTGTATGAGGTACTTGGTGCCATGGTTTAGGTGATTAGATAATGTTGGGTGATAGGTTGGCTCGATGATCTCGAAGGTCTTCTCCAACCTGACTGATTCTGTGATTCTGGGACAATGTGCTGCTCAAGGCTTGTTCTGGCTCTAAACTGCTCCTTCCAAACCCCCAGTTTTAAGGGGAGGGGATGCAGATTGAGATCCCAAGCTCTATCATCAGCTTGTTCACAAGAACTCAAAGAACAAGCCTATGGACCTGCCTGGCTTGCTCTGGGAGGTGAAGGCCTCCACAGAGAACGCCCTAAGGAGGTGTTTGTTAAAGATTAAACAGAGATATCCTGTAGAAAGGTGATCTGTGAACTGCTCAGAGATTCTCTGGCTAACACAGAAGATCAGATACCAGAGGAGGAGTCCACTCCAGCAGTCTCTTTTCCTCTGACCCTTAAAAAGTGCTGCTGAAAGGTTTGCTGCAGATGTTAATTAATGTATTGCTCTGATGAAAGTGAGCTGTTTGCAACTGTCGGAGGTGCCAAAGCATCTTCTGCTAGTAAAGAACAAACAGCTGTAGGTTCCAGGCCCTGTTCCACTTCCTATCATGATACTAATTTGTTTTCCCACTGCTGGACACTGCATTGCTCTTCACCTCCTTCCTGCCATCAAGGAACAGCACAGAATGCCACAGTCAGCTCCTCACATCCCTCAATCTGCTGGCACCTGCAAAGCAGTGACAGAGAGGGAGGGTGACAGGGGACTGACACCCCTGGGGGTACTCAGGGTACAGTGAATGGGAACCTAAACCCTAAACCCAGCTCTTCTGGGTTTTATGAGTAACTTTTTATCAACCCATCTCAACAGGTATGAATAAAACAAACAGACTAAATCATAAACTGACTCATTCTTGGAGGGTGAGTGCTTCCAGCCAGCCCTCAGTTAACACATTTCTCACATCTAAGTCAGTTCCCTGTGCTCCTAAGGGACCTACAGCAGTTCCCAAAAGCCCAGCTTTAACCCTTACCTGTCATACAGCTGTTGAAATGTCAGCTCTTGTAATAATGGACTTAGCAGCTAAATACAACAGAAATGCCTACCTCAACTTTGTTATAAAAAGAATAGAGAGAGAAGAAAAGGAAAGTTCTGCTACTGAGTGCTCCCACTCCTCTGTCAGATTTAGGTCCCAGCCTATGCAGCAATTGTCCTGTACAGCACAAGTCTGCACGGACCTCAGCTGCTGTTCTAAGGCTTAATGTCACCTGAGCTGTCTCAAAAGTAGAAGAAGAACTTGCATGTCTGTTATGAATTATGCAAAATTAATAATCTATATTAATTTTGATACACAGACTGGGTGGGGAATGGCTGAGAGCAGCCCTGAGGAACAGGCCCTGGGGGTCTGGGGTGATGAAAAGCTCAAGGTGAGGCTGCAGTGTGAGTGCAGCCCAGACAGCAACTGTGTGCTGGGCTGCAGCAAGAGCAGTGTGGGCAGCAGGGCAAGGGAGGGGATTCTGCCCCTTGGCTCTGCTCTCCTCAGACCCCACTTGGAGTCTTGTGTGCAGTTCTGGAGCCCCCAGCACAGGAAGGACATGGAACTGTTGAAGCCAGTCCAGAGAAGGCCATGAAGATGCTCAGAGGGCTGCAACAGCTCTGCTATAAGGACAGACTATGAGATTTGGGGTTCTGCAGCCTGGAGAAGAGTAGCCTTCCAGTATCTGAAGGGGGCTACAGGAAGGCTGGGGAGGGACTATTGAGAAGGGCTTGCAATGNTCCCTTGCTGTCCATGAAGCCCGAGTCTAATGGGCCTTTGGGCACAGATTAGCCAGTCAGAATGGCACTTTGCCATCCTTGGCCATACTAGGTGAAGCCAGGGCTTTGGTTTTCCTTTCCTGTGGTTGCTTCCCCAGCAAGCCAGGGCATGTTCAGGCCTATTTAGGCCTACCACAACAATGTCAGCTGCTGCTCCAGACTGAGGACCTGCCTTAGCACATCCAGCAGGCAATGGCTTCAAACTAGAGCAGAGCAGATTTAGACTGGATGTTAGGAACAGGCTCTTTACTCTGAGGGTGGTTGCCCAGGGAGGTGGCTGGGGGAGGGCATCCCTGGAGATATTCAAGGTGAGGCTGAAGAGGGCTCTGGGCAAGCTGCTCTAGTGGAGGAGGTCCCTGCTGAGTGCAGAGGGGGTTGGACTGGATGCGCTTTGGAGGTCCCTTCCAGCCCAGCCTGTTCTGTGATTCTCTGTGCCCTCCACAACTGCCTGGGACACTGCAGGGGTGCTGCTGACGTGCCAGGGGGGTCATGGCCAGCAACAGCCTACTCCTGGTGCAGGTGTACAGAGTGCACCTGAGACATCTTTGGTGCTAATGCTGATGAGACACTGTCCCAGGCTGCCCAGAGGGGTGGCAGATGCCCCATCTCTGGCACCATTCCAGCTCAGGTTGAACAGGACTCTGATCAACCTGCTCTAGCTGCAGACTGCAGGAGGCTGCATTAGATGACCTTTAAAGGTCCCTTCCAACTCAGACCATTCTGTGACTGTGCTGACAGTGGATGCTCCAGCGCCGTTTCGCCCTTCTGTCAGTTTCGCTACTTATCCTCATTTTCCCTCGTTTCTTGGCCCAGCCAGCAGCGCGGGGTCCCAGCTGGGAACCAGCGGGACACACTTCGGGAGCACTGGAGGCCTGTGAGAACCCACAGCCACGCCGAGCCTCCTAAAGAAGGCTGCTGCAGGCGGAGGGACGAGCCCCGAGCCCTGCCCTTGCCGCCCGTCGCGGCCAGTCCTGCCTTCGCTCTGCCCCTACCAAGATGGCGGCGGCGCCCTCTGCCCCTACCAAGATGGCGGACGGGAGGGGGTGTGTGTGGTGATCACTAACGGCCGCCCCGGAAGCGGTTCGGCGGCGCCGGTCGCTCCTTCCCGGCCCATCATGGCGGAGGGGGCCGGTGCGGGGCCGCGGCTGGCGGAGCTGCTGGCGGTGGGCCGGCGCCTGTGGGAGGAGGTGGAGAACGGCGCCGAACCGTCCTCGGGGGCCCCGGCCGTGCAGGATAAGGTGCGGCAGGGGCTGGAGGCGCTGCAGCGAGCGGCTGCCATGGTGGCGCAGCTGGACCTGTTCAGGTGAGCGGAGAGGAGGGACGGGGCTGGGCCCGGGCCGAGCCCAAAGGGCCGCAAGGGAGGACTTGCGAAGGTCCTACGAGGTTTCTGCTGCCTCCACACGGGCCGCTGGGTCGTCGCGGAGCGGGTGGGGTTGGCCGGGCCCAGGTGGAGAGGAGCGGGAACGGGACCAGGAAGGTTTGTGTCTCCCCTTGCAGCGAGAACGAAGAGCTGGAGGAGATCGCCTCGGCCGACCTCAAGTACCTGCTGCTGCCTGCTCTGCTGGGGTCCATGACGCTGAAGCAGGTCGACATGAGCAGGAGACTGGAGCACCTGGAGAGCGCCCGGGCCCATTTCTGGCGCTTTCT
Organism: Ramphastos sulfuratus; assembly: GCA_013399055.1. Classification (NCBI taxonomy): domain Eukaryota; kingdom Metazoa; phylum Chordata; class Aves; order Piciformes; family Ramphastidae; genus Ramphastos; species Ramphastos sulfuratus. The sequence goes on from WBNM01040280.1 coordinate 52,145, forward strand.
CAAGCTCTGCAGGAGCTATGGGCTGGGCAAATTCCACCTGCCCCCCGCTGCTGCCGGCTCCCCAGGAGAGGAAGATGCCGGGAGCCCGGCTCCCAGGGGCCCTGCTGCTGCCCAGGCTAGCCTGGTGGCCATGGCAATGAGCAGGCAAGCCAAAATCGAAAGGTAGGCTCTTGCTTTGGGATGGTTAAAGGCTTTCAGAAATCACTTTAAGAGAAGGGGAGAACCTCAAGGCTGTGCAGGCAGGGAGCATCAGTGAAGAAGTGGTTCCCTTGACACTGGAATACTTTGATCATGAAACTTTAAGTTATGCACCACTGCATATTACTGGATGGAACTGAGTTATGCACAGGCTGCAGAGGTGTGTTTATGTCATTAGTTTCCAGTCTGTCAAGAAGAACTGCCCAGAAGTTCTGAGGATTAGTGAAAGAGGTGGCTCTTGCCTCTGTCATGCTTTGACATGGGGACTTTTCAGTCACAATCCCAGCATGGTGGGGGTTGGAAGGCACCTCTGGAGATCATCTAGTCCAACCTCTCTGTTAAGTCAACATTACCCACAGGTTGTCCAAGACCTTGTCCAGGCAAGTCTGAAAACTCTCCAGAGAAGGAAACTCCATGAACCATCTGAGCAGCCTGCTCCAGGGCTTTGACACCCTCACAGCAAAGACTTTTTTTCCTTGTACTCAGAAGGAACCTTCTGGGTTCCAGTTTGTGTCTGTTGGTCCTTGTCCTGTTGCTGGGCAGCACTTAAATATTTCTGGCTACGTCCTCTTGCCCCCATGTTTTACATATTGATGGGCATTGCACAGATCTTCTCTTAGGCTGCTCTTCTCCAGGCTAAACGCTCCTAGGGTTCTCAGCTTTTCCTTCTCACAGAGATGCTTCAGGCCCCTCAGCATCTTTGTAGCCTCTGCTGGAGGCAGCAAGAGAGACTATACTCTGTCTGTCTTGAACCGGGGAGCCCAGAACAGGAACCAATACTCCAGATGTGGCCTCAGTAGGGCACAGTAGAGGGAGAGGAGACCTTCCCATGACCTGCCAGCCACACTCCTAATGCATGCTAGGAGACCATTGGCCTTTTTGGCCACAGGAGCTCATTGCTGGCTTGTGGTGAGCTTGTCCACCAGCACTCCCAGGTCCTTCTCCGTGGAGCTGCTTTCTGGCAAGTCCCCCCTTCACCTGTGCTGGTGCAGGAGGTTATTCTTTGCCAGATGCAGGACTCTACATTTGCCTTTGTTAAACTTGATGAGGTTCCCTTCCACTCAGCTCTCCAGCCTGTCAAGTTGAGCAGTTAAAAGAGGATTGGGGGAGGAGGTAGGTCTCCCAACAGTTGATTGAAGTGCAAGAAATAGGAAGTTGTTTCTTTTAGGAAGTATTATATCTGGGCTGGACTAGAGGAGGGTTGTGTAGTGATCTTGTTTGGTTCTCTTTGAGACAGACATAACCAGAAGAAAGAACTGGAGAACAGGTTGGCCTCCATGAGAACCTGTGTGGAGAGTGGGCAAGCAGATGAGGATCAGATACGCGAATTTTACATACTCCAAATCCAGAAATGGATCAACACCAGCCTGGAGGAAATTGAGTCTATTGACCAAGAAATGGTCATCTTGAGGAGCAGAGCAACAGCAAAGCAGGTATGAGGTGCAACCTGAACTGCAGGTCTTGTGGGCTGTGGCTAGATCTGATGAGGAAAAATTTAATATTGAGGTCACCTAGGTTTTATTCTGTGAATTCTTGATTAAAGTATAGCTCAATCAGAGCACAAGCAGATGGGGTTTGGTTTAACTCAGAGTGGGCAGTGGTCACTTTCTTTTATTAGTCACTATCAACTGCTACCACATGTTTTGAACAATCACAGCTTGTGAAATCATAGAAGCACAGACTGGTTTGGGTTGGAAGGGACATTAAAGTTCATCTAGTTCCAACCCCCATGCCATGGGTGGGGTCACCTCCTACTAGGCCAAGTTGCCCAGGGCGGGCCCTATCCAACCTGGCTTTCACACTTTTAGGCTTGCAGCCTCCACAACTTCTCTGGGCAACCTATTGCAGTGCCTCACCACCCTCATAGGGAAGAATTTCTTCCTGTGCTAGAGCTTTGGATATCAGAGCTGAAATGTTCTCTGTGCAAAAGCTTTTCTGCACCTTTCTGCCTCCTGACAGACCCTTAACTCTAAAGAAGTCAGTGCATTTGGAAATTAAAAGATGAGCCTTGTGATTTCTTTCAAACCTACACTTCTGGTCTACATTCTGTCCAGATGGTACAGAAAGAAACACCCATTCTGCATCATACAATCATGGAATGGTTTATTGTGAAAGGGACCTCCAAAGGTCATCCACTCCAACACCCCCTGCAGTCAGCAAGGACTTCTTTAACTAGATCAGGTTGCTCATAGCCTTGCTGAGTCTGACCTTGAATATCTCCAAGGATGGGACCTCAACTACCTCCCTGGGCAACCTATTCCAGTGTTCCACCGCCCTCATGGTGCAAAACTTGTTCCTAACATCCAATCTAAATCCCTCTAGTTTCAAACCATTGCCTCTCATCCTACCACTAGAGGCCTTTGTAAGTGATGAAAGCTTCTTGAAGACCTTCAGTGTTTCTGGGCTTTGTATCACCTCAAATATCTGTATAGAAACAAAACCCCACCGTGTGCTGACACAGCCCAGCTGGGTTGGTTTGTGTGGTTATTATTGGCTCCGCAGAACTCTTTTGGAGCGCCCTGGGTGATATCATCAGGACTGATGAGCTCCACTTGCTTCAGAATTGTACTCTGCTCCCTGTTTAAAATGAGCTATATTTCATGCTTTGATCTGAGCTGATCTGGTTTAGCTCTGTCAGCTGCATGCTTTGATCAGAGTGGGTGTGACAGAGGCACAGAAAGAAGTGATTTGTAGAAGCTCGCAGACGGAGCTGAAGATTTAAACTGGATCGAGGCTGCAATTGTCCCTCTTGGGATGTCCCTCTGACAGCGAAGACATTTCTCTTCTACCAGACCTTGAATAACTTGTATGGGGTGGGGAAGCAGAGAAAGGAGATTTTCATCTCCAGAATGATCTTGTGACCATTGTTTGTCTCTTCAGTCTTCAGCACCACCACATGGTCCCGCTCGGCCAGCCAGGACTCCGCTGAAACCCTTCATTCTCACCAGGAATGCTGCACAGGCTAAGTATGTGCTGCTGGTTGCTTGCTCAGACACAGCTCTCTTTGAGCCTCAGATCCCCTTGCAAATGCAGAAACCCCCAACCAGCCTGCCATATCACGATGGCAATGGTTGTGTGTCAGAGCAGGGGATGAGCAAAACGTTTGATGCATTCCTTGAACTTCCTTAGAGCTACGAAGATGCCAAAGGCAGTGGAACATCTCCCTGCTGAGAACAGGCTGAGGGAGTTGGAGCTCTTTAGCTTGGAGCAGAGGAGCCTGAGAGGTGACCTTATTCCTGGTGATAAAGATGTGCAGGGCAGTGTCAGAAGAACAGGGCCAGGCTCTGGTCATGGATGTCCAATGACAGGACAAGGGGCAGGTGGTGCAAGCTGGAGCAGAGGAGGTTCCATGGGAACAGAAGGGAAAACTTTTTCACTGTGAGGGTGGCAGAGCCCTGGAGCAGGCTGTTCAGAGAGGTTGTGGAGTCTCCTCCGCAAACCCACCTGGGTGTGTTCCTGTGTGACCAGCTTTAGGTGATCCTGCCCTGGCAGGATGATCTTTTGAGGTCTTTACCAACCCCTAACATTCTGATATTCCTCTGATTTCTTCTGTTACCAGCATGCTGTTTCCTTCTAAGGGCTGCAGAAGAGATCTCATTAAGCAGATGTTACTGTGCTAGTTTATAGGCCATGTGTTTGCTGTTTGGTAGGAGAGACAAGGCTCATCTGCCCCTGTCCTGGAGATTGTTCTTCACTGTTAGTATAAAGAGCCCAGCAGTAAAAAGCACATCTGGTCTCTTAATCTCATGTGCAATCTGGAAGATTTCAGTGAATTCAGATAAGTCATTTTAAAGGCTGGGGAGCTGTGATCAGACCAGAGAATCATCAATCACAAGGACACAGTTTTTAACTGTAAGCCTCCCCTTAGGGTACCAAGATCTTACTGCTTTGTGGCACTGTCAGATATTTGCAAGGAATATGGCACAAAGCTAAAGCACAAAATGGGATAGAGAACAGATTCCTTGTCACATGTTTGACATTATTTGCTCCAAGCCTTCTGCATAGCCAAGCTGTGCCTAGTGCACTTCCCAGGGGTCTCCTTGACAAGCTGTGCTAGCCCAGAGTGTTTTCCTTTGGGCTGGAGAGGTGATTGAAAGTCTTTGGGCTACAACAGTCCTGATGGAGTGGGTCTGGAGGAGGGTCATGAAAATGATCAGGGGGCTGGAACACCTCTGCTGTGAGGACAGGCTGAGGGAGCTGGGGTTGTTCAACCTGGAGAAGAGAAGGCCCTAGGGAGACATAATAGCAGCCTGCCAGTACCTGAAAGGGGCTACAAGAAGACTGCAGTGAGGCAGTGGTCAGAAATTAAAGAAGAGGAGATTTAGATTGGATGTTAGAGAGAAAGTGGTGGAACACTGCAACAGGTTGCCCAGGAAGGTAGTTGAAGCCCCATCCCTGGAGCTATTCAAAGTCAGGCTCAACAAGGCTCTGAGCAGCCTGCTCTAGTGGAGAATGTCCCTGCTGAGTGCACAGGGTTGGACTGGATGACCATTGGAGGTCTTTTCCAACCCCAACCATTCTGTGATTGTCAGTAAAGACTGGGTCACAGAGCAGTTTTGGGCTTGGCTGGCTGTGTTTCTGCTGCCATGTAAAGAGCCTTCTTTGCCTGTCTCTTCTGCAGAGTGTTTGGAGCAGGGTACCCAGGCCTGCCCACTATGACCGTGGATGACTGGTATGAGCAGCGTGGAAAGCAAGGAGTTGTGTCTGCTCAGACTGTGCCTCAGAGAGCCCCAGGTATGGAGTGCCAAAAGAGGTTGGAGTGGAGAATTTGGGGAATCACTTGAGGGGGAGGGTACATGGGGATGTGCACAGGGTGTAAAGCACCCACTGAGTGAGGAAGAACAAGAGCTGGCTTGAAGCTGTGAGAAGGCTGAACTCTAGGCTGTTCCTTGGCAATTCCTGCTTTCTGAACCAGCTCCTGAGAACTTGATTTGGTGTATTCCACTATCTTCTGCCCCTCACTCCAATTAATTCTTCACCTCCAGCAGGTGTAACTGATGAAGAGATGCAGAAGCAGCAGCAGGAGAAAAAAGAGGAGGAGGATGATGAGGAAGTTCTTCAAAAAGCTCGGAACTGGGACGACTGGAAAGACACACACCCAAGAGGCTATGGCAACCGGCAGAACATGGGCTGATGCTCTTGCTGCAGGGCCTGGGAGTCCTCTGAGAGTTGCCTGTCCTGGAGATAGAGCAGTAAATACACTGTACATACGTGGAGGTGTCCCTGGTGTCTCTGGGAAGCAGCAGAGGTGGAGGAGGGAACATGGCAGTTGGCTTTGGTTTACCTTAAAGGTCAGACCGAGTGTGCTGGTCACGTACAGTGATGCCACAGAGCTCCTTCCTGTCAGACAGGGCTCTTTGTGAGGGGTCAGGCTGCCTCTGCTCTTCCAGGCAGAGGAAGGCCTTGAAAGCAAAGTACCTGGATTCGGAAACTGCTCTTTGTATTGTGGCTGGATGTATTTATTTTCTTTTTCTCTATATTTTAAGCAACATAAAATTGTCTCTTGCTGCCAAGTTCTTCGTGTGAAAATCCCTCCCTCTCCATCCTGAGCTCTTCCAGAGCAAGTCTGGAAGGCTGGTTTCCAGCAGCCAAAGGAGTTGGGGGTGGGAAGTAGGGAATACCAGATGGACAGTTCTTCCAGCTGAGGCTCCTCTGTGCTCAGTACTGGTGAGCCCACCCTTGAATACTGGGCCCAGTTTTGGGGCCTTTGCTACCACAAGGACACTGAGATGCTGGAGTGTATCCAAAGCAGGGTAATACAGCTGGTGAAGGGTCTGGAGCATGTCTCATGAGGAGTGCCTGAGGGAACTGGGGTTGTGTAGCCTGGAGAAAAGGAGGCTGAGGGGAAACCTCACTCTCTGCAGCTCCCTGAAAGGAGATTGGAGCCAGGTGGGGCTTAGTCTCTTCTCCCAACTAGCAAGTGACAGGACAAGAGCAAACAGCTTTAAGTTGCATTAGGGGAGATTTAAGTTGGATATTAGAAGAAAATTCTTGACTGAAGGGGTTCTTGAAACGCTGGAACAGGCTTCCCAGGGAGGTGATTGAATTCCCACTCCTAGAGGTGTTTAAAAGGTGCAGGGGTGTGGTGCCAAGGGACATGGGTTAGCACCAGGCTTGGCAGAGAGTGGTTGGACTCAATGTTATCTTGAAGGCCTTTTCCAACCACGATTCTATGATTTGGGCACAGCTGAGGGGCCAGCAGGAGAGCTTAGGTGTTTTATATGTGTACAGTTCTGGAGCCCCCAGCACAGGAAGGACATGGAACTGTTGGAGTGGGTCCAGAGGAGGCCACAAAGATGCTCAGAGGGCTGCAGCAGCTCTGCTCTGAGGACAGGCTGAGAGAGTTGGGGCTCTGCAGCCTGGAGAAGAGAAGGCTTCCAGGAGACCTTAGAGTAGCCTTCCAGTATCTGAAGGGGGCCTACAGGAAGGCTGGGGAGGGACTATTGACAAGGTCTTGCAATGCCAGGACAAGGGGCAATGGGTTTAAACTGGCAGAGGGGAGATTTAAACTGGATGTTAGGAGGAAGTTGTTTGCAGTGAGGGTGGTGAGACACTGGCACAGGTTGCCCAGGGAGGTTGTGGCTGCTCCCTCCCTGGAGGTGTTCAAGGCCAGGTTGGAGGAGGCCTTGAGTGACCTGTGCTAGTGGGAGGTGTCCCTGCCTATGGCAGGGAGTTGGAACTGGATGATCCTTGAGGTCCCTTCCAACCTTACCATTCTATGAAGCAATCTCAGCTCCTCTTCTCATCTACATCTGAGAAGCTGTAGGCAGCGGTGAATGATGCTGGGTCCTTTCTTCCAGATACTGAATCTCCACAATCTACCACAGGAGATTATGAGATCTTTTGGGTGTGAAACTTTTTTTTACTTTACCACCACACTGAGAATTACAGAATATTAGGGGTTGGAAGGGACCTCCTGAGATCATCCAACTGCCCTGCCAGAATAGGAGCACCTAGGGCAGGCCACACAGGAACACATCCAGGTGGGTTTTGAATTTCTGCAGAGAAGGAGCCTCCAGAAGCTCTCTGGGCAGCCTGCTCCAGCCCTACAGATGTATTAATCCCTTTCCTGTTTGACGTTTGCCAACTCTTCTGTCAAGTACTTCTGAAGAGGTACATCCTGCAAAGTAGCTCTAGTGAATTAGTTCCTGCAGATACCTACTCTTCCTTCAGCTGTTGGCTTGAAGCCCCATCTCAGGATTTCTTCTGCTACTTCTGTGCTGCTTTCCTTCTCGTGTGTTTTTCCCTCAGTCCTTTCTAGACTATACCCCAGCCTTCCTGGGCTGGCCTACCCCACTGCTGCTCTTCAAGGTGGAAGAGGAGGGGATGGTGCTGCCCGCTGGGGCTGGTGGGTGGTTTTCTCTGCGGAGCAGGAGTTTCAGGATGAGGCTTTTGGGCAGCTCTGGAGAGCAGTCACACTGAGAGAGCATGGACAGTGGTTTGTGAAATAACCCAGAGCGTGGACGGTACCATTCTGGGGGGAAGGTGTCACTGGCAGAGTCACCACCAGTGCCAGCAGCGGTGCCTCTCCACAGAGCAACAGCTGCCCCTCGTGATGGCAGCTCCTTACCATTCAACATCCTCACTCTCCTCAGCTCCTCACCCTCCCAAGGATCTTCAGCTCTTCTTGCTCTGCAGGCCAGGGTCGGGGCAGGCCTGCTCCCCTCTGCAGCGGGCAGTGTACCTTGGCTCAGCTGGATACACAATCAGTCACCCTCTGCGATTTCCAAACTCGCCTCTTAACCTGCTGAACCAAGCTCGGGCGCGCAGCTGCTTCTTGCCACCATGAAAACAATCATTGCAGCCTGTTCCCAAAACCTTAGTGGTAAGAGATTTCCAAAGCCTCTTTGAATGGTTTCTGATGCTCTGGCAAGGAGCTGGCCAGGCAATTAGCATTGGTTGTCACTATTGTCTGTTTGCTTGAGACTGCTTAGGGGAAAGGGAGGTGTTGGGAGCAATTTGGGGTTAGCGGCACCAGAGGAAAGCATAGGAGTTGCTCAACAGGGATGAAATGTCTGACAATGCACTCTGTAATGTTACTCCCACAACACGCTCCAGAGTGCTGCAAATCCTCCTTGGTCTTTCCTCACTGCCCTGGGAGGTGCAGTCCCAATTGCTGAGTTTGAAGAGGATCCTGTTGCTGTGGACGGGACTGGCAGCAGAGCCTTGCGGGGTTGCTCCATCTTCCATCTGTGGTCTGGATGTTCGTGGAACTTTTGGTGGGGGGATAGAAAAGAGAACTTAAAAAAGCTACTGTTTGGGAGGCACAGATTTGTTGGGCTGAGCTCTGTAGCTTCTCTGGGCAAAAAGCAAGATAGGGCTTTGGGAAATTAACGGCAGGGCTGGACGGGCTGAGCTTGTGTGGATTCCTCGGTGGGTGTGTGCAATGGGCAGCTGGGATGGCTGAAGGCATAGGGGAGAGGGAGGACAGGTCTTCAGTGCTGGGGATGGCCTCACTGTTTAGTTTATTTCAGTTGTCCCATTCATGACTCAAACCTCAACCACACACCCAAAACAGGGTTTAGTGGTTATCCTCTAACCTTAGGGTCCCCATCCTAGACAGCCATGGGGACAGGGCTGCTCCTGTCCCACCCTGAGCATCTCTCTCTGGCCAGCACACTGATTTGTTTCGTTTTGTTTTTTTTTTCCCCCAAGAATACAAGGCCTTTGTGACTGAAGAGCTGACACAGCTTGCTGTGCTTGTGGCAGTGGCTGTAGGGGTGGTCTCAGCTCCTGCTTTGATCAGGAGCGGCATGCTGGTGGGACTGGCACCATGGGCTGGTTCTAGGCAGGAAAGTTGGGGCTGTGAGTGGAGTTTGGATCCTGGCGCCCAGCCTGGGGCGGTTAATGGTTCACTAAGGTCAGCTGCAGGCAAGGGGGCGGTGAGGGGGAGTGGAGCAGCTGTGGAACACTTCGTGGGAGGCAATGCTCGGCAGGGACGGCTACCCTTGGCCACTCTGGCTCGGCCCCTGGCCACTGTCCTTGACTCTCGCTGGTGGGCAGACACTACACCAGCTGAGAAAGGCCCAAATTCTCTGTGAGCCCTGCAGAGGAGGACATGGGAAAGGTCCTGGCCCTCAGGCAGCTCAGCATAGTGTGGGATGTGCTTCTGTGCATGGATCCATTGATGCTCACAGGCTCAGAGCAGGGCTGGCCCCAGAGCAACCTCCTGGCATGGTCCAGAGTGTTCTGAGGATGAGCATCCCCCCAACCACTGCTTCTTAGCAGTGCTGATTTAATGGTTGGACTTGATAGCCTTAAAGGTCTCTTTCAACCAAAATGGTTCTGTGATCCTTCCCATCCTGCCTTGTCCCCGTGTCCCAGCCCTGGCAGCCATGGGCAACCCCAGCCTGGGACCTCCCCAGCTTCCCTGCCCCCAAAAACAAAAACCCTTGCTGGCTTTGGGCTGGGTGCTGTGCCCCATGTCCCTCCCCATAGGCAGCCGTGCCAGCATCCAGAAGGCTCTGCGCACCCTGCTCGCGGTGCCCTGGCCCTCGCAGTGGGACATCTGCTCCTGGCTCCAGCTCCTCTCCGTCCTGCAGTGGGTGCTCAGCTTCCTGCTGATGGGTGAGTAGGGGGCTGTGGGGGTTCGTGGTGGCACAGGTGCATGCCCACTCACCCCTACTCACCCTTGCTGCCTGGCTCCCACAGGAACCGTCAGCCTGCTGGTCCTCATCTACCTGCTGTTCACCAGCTTCTGGCCCATCTCTGCACTCTACCTGGCCTGGATCATCTTCGACTGGGACACGCCGGAGAAAGGTGAGGATGAGCAGAGCCCTCTCTTCCTCCAGCTTTGCAGTAGGGTGTGCTGTGGGATCTGGTCCATCACAGCATGGCAAGTGGGGAGCACCACATCCCAGCTGCTCTTCCCCTCTTCCCTTCCATCACTCTGGGAGGGGAAGAGGGGTGCAGCAGGTCCTGCTGCCCACTGAGGCAGGCATCATCTCCTGTGGTCCCTCCTGGTTTGCAGGTGGCAGGAGGTTGCCATGCCTGCGGCGATGGTCTGTGTGGAAACACTTCCGGGATTATTTCCCTGTGAAGGTAGGATGTGGGGAGCTGGACAGGATGTTCACACAGGCAGTGGTGGTGGTACCACAGGGATCACACCCCCAGTTTGTCCCCACAGCTCATGAAGACACACGACCTGTCCCCCAGCCACAACTACATCATCGGCTCCCACCCCCACGGCATCCTCTGCGTCGGTGCCTTCTGCAACTTCATCACAGGCTCAACAGGCTTCAGTGAGATGTTCCCAGGCATCCAGCCCTTCCTCGCCACCCTGGCTGGCAACTTCCGCCTGCCCATCTTCAGGGAGTACTTGATGAGTGGGGGTGAGCTTCTGTGAGCAGCTACCCCTCACCCTGCCCTCATGGGCTGCCTGCAGTCATGGCTCGAGCTGAGTGGGTGCCCCAGGGATGCACCCACTGCCTGCCCCTCTCCTGCCCACCTCTGCCTGCTGCCATGGAGGGACAGAGCCTGAAGGGGGACAATGACGATAGGTGGTGGGGCTCCAGGAGGCCCCGGCCCCATCTGTGACAAACCTAGGACTGACAGCCTGTGTGCTCCTCAGGAGTGGGCAGGGCAGAGTTCCTGCTCTGCCTGTGCCCAGCCTGAACTCCACCCTCCCCCTGCCTGCACCTTGCCTGCACCCTGCCCATGCCCTGCCCGCACCTTGTCTGCACCCTGCCCGCAAGCCTGGCAGCGCAGGGGCCTCGGCCCCTCCCTGTGAGCTGTCCCCCAGCAGGGGGCGCCCTTGCACAGTCCCACCATGGTCCCACGAAGGTGCCAGCAGCCGCCCTCCCTCGTGGGGTGCCCGGCAGGGCTCTGGCTCCCTGGGCGCTGCACGGGCAGGCAGTCCCACAGCAGCAGTGGTCTGTTCTGCCGCAGGCCTGTGCCCAGTGACACGCCGTGCCATCGGGTACCTGCTGTCCCAGAACGGCACCGGCAACGCGGTCGCCATCGTCATCGGCGGCGCGGCCGAGTCGCTCTCCTGCCGACCTGGCGTCACTACGCTCATTCTGAAGAACCGCAAGGGCTTCGTCCGCATGGCTCTGCGTCACGGGTGGGTCACGGACACCACCACTCCCGTAAGGGGCCAGTGCTTCCAGCGCCCCGTCACCACCTACCGTGTCCCCTCCACAGGGCCCACCTCGTCCCGTCCTTCTCCTTCGGGGAGAACGACCTCTTCCGCCAAGTGGTGTTCGAGGAGGGCAGCTGGATGAGGAGCGTTCAGCAGCGCTTTCAAAAGATGATAGGTTTTGCTCCCTGTGTCTTCTACGGTCGGGGCCTCACCTCTGTGCAGTCCCGGGGCTTCCTCCCCTACGCCAGACCCATCACCACTGTGGGTGAGCACCTCCCAGGGGGCAAGGGGGAGCCTCAAAAGGCGGAGGGGTGGAAGAGGACACCTTACAACGGGTGGTGTTGGAAGGCGGCACTCAGCTCATATTCCTGATGAGCCGAGAAGATCCTCCTGCCGCCAGCCTGACCTCCCTCCCCTCCGGGCAGTTGGCAAACCAGTGACGGTGCCCAAGGTGGAGAACCCCAGCCGTGAGATGGTGGACAAGTACCACGAGCTGTACGTCCGCTCCCTGCTCAAGCTCTTCAACGAGAACAAGACCAAGTACGGGATGCTGGAGACTGACGAGCTGCACATCCTCTGAGCCCGGCCGGCGCCGGCGGCCACATCCTGGCTCACAAGGGCAGCTGGCACTTGTGGGTGGGGATTTGAGCTGGCTCAGCGCGAGGGACACACAGGGCACGGTCCCCACTCCCAGCCCTCCGCTCCTCCAGCCAAAAATCCTGAGTGGAAGGTGGGAGGAGAGGAGGAAGCGAGGGGAAGGGGAGACTGGGGAAGGGTTCCCTTTGAAAAGGGTTTGTTCGGAGGGGCTGTGGGTGGCACAGCTGTCCCTAAGGCATGCAGAGCGGATGTGGGGGTGGCTGGTGTGAGGCTGGGGGCCAATGATGGCTGGCATGGTCCCCCCAAGATAACCAGGACACTGCGAGCTGAGGGAGGGAGTGTCAAGTGAATTGGGAATGAGATGGGCTCTCTGAGGTGGCATCTCGATGGTGACTGGGACTGACCTGGGGTGGCACCCCTTGGGGTGGAGGGAGGACTCTCCTGGATGTGGGGACCAGTGGCAATGGCCTCAACTGGGACTGTGGGGCCCTGGGCAAGGGGCAGGTGCTGTCTGGCCCCAGATGAGCCTTTTCTGCTGCCTCTGTACCCAATACAGATTTCCACACCCCCCACTGCTGCCTGCGTGTGCTGGGGGAAGTGGGTTGGTGGCACCGTGGCTGTAGCCCTGCACTCACCACATGGGTAGATGTCCCTGCTACCCATCCATGTGCCCTCCCTAGCTGCCCCATCTCTGAGGCTGGGGCCATGCTTGATGGGAACCCTTGCCCTGCTCAGGTGCAACCAAGCAGGTCCTGGCTCCACCTGGGCCACATTAGCTATAATAGGATGCAAAGGGCAGCATCTGCTCTTGCTGGGTTAGCTGCGCTGTGGTGGGACACCTCCTCTCTCTGCTTTCAGCTTTGTGGTGAGTGAGGGGCTCTCTGGGTACTGTCTGGTGGAATGGGGATGCAGGGCTGGGATGTGGCATCTTTGAAACCCTTTCCCTCCCTGTGTGACCTGGGCAGCTTCTAGTGGGATGTGGCAGGGCTATGACTGGAGGTAACACACAGATGAGGCTTTGGGCATCCCTTCTCTAAGCATGTGGTGGCAGGACTCATGGGAGGCAGCCCCTCCCAGGTGCCTGTGGGGTGGGGACAGCCCTGTCCCATCCCTGCCCAGGCAGTGGTGGGAGAGTCCACAGTGCTAATAACCATCTCTGGTCTGCTGCTCTCTGCGCAGGTCTTGGTCAAACAAAGGGCTGGGTAAACATTTGGGAAGCAAACACCCATAAAGGCAGATTCCCGAGGACTCTCCCATCACCACAGGTGTCACTGCTCCGGCTCCTCGCTCCTCACCTGCCCCAGTGCTGGTGCTGAGGTGGCTGATGGCTTTTCTCTGCTCTCAAATGCTTTCTGGGGCATCTCATCCCTCTTCCTGTTGCTGTGAGGAGGAGCAAGCCGACGGTAGAGAAAAGGGAAGGGGCTTTATTATGGTGACGGGCAGCAAGTGCTCTGTGCCATGCCCTCTCTGCCTCTCCCAAGGGACAACTTTGAGAACCTTCACCAGGTACATGGGGAGCCCAGCCCTGGCTCCAGCCCCAGGTTGGGTCCAGTCCCCACATGTCACTGTCAAGCAGACTGAAAGGGCTGTGTGCACCCAGGGAGGGACCAGTGTCACTTCTCTTCAGTGACCTGTCAAGTCCCACATGTGTCCCCAGGAATGCCCTGGGCTGAGACACCAGCTCACCTCCACAAAATGGCTTTCTCAGCATCCTTCCCATTCTCACAGGTGCCCAGAGTCTGTCCTGGCATATCCCCTGTCCCTCTTCCCACAGCATCCCAGGGCAGGGCTGGGACAAGCCCAATATCCACCAGCTCTCAGCCCTGTGGTCTCTGTCCCACAGAGGATGTGCAAGGACAGGTCAGGTTTGGGGACCTGGGGGTGCCAGGGTGCCCCCATGGAGCCCAGTGGGGCTGCAACTCATGGAGACTAGAGATGAGGTTACTGGAACCCCCTTTTACCCCTCAGCATCAGCCTCTGCTGTGTGCCGTCCCCGTCCCTCGGGTGTCACTAGCGGTGTGGCTGCCACTCAGGAGGTTGTCCATGGAGGGGGACACCAAGGAAAGGTCACTGGGAGCCGCGGGCCGGAGGCGCTGGAGCGGCCCACGGCGCAGCCGCCCCCGGAACTTGTCCCCAACCATGAAGTACAAGATGGGGTCGAGGCAGCTGTTGATGCTGGCCAGGGGACGAGTGATCTTGTAGGTGAAGTTGATGATGTTGAGGGTCTGGCAGTCAGCTTGGAAGTAGCGGGAGGTGTAGTACAAGGTCCGGGTGATGTGGAAGGGCACGAAGCAGATGGCAAAGACAGTGAGCACCACAATGATCATTTTGATGGAGCGCTTCTTGTAGGAGGGCATGCGGAGGCCGGGGCTGGAGAAGCTGGACTTGCAGAGCCTCTTGGCCATCAGGCAGTAGCACACAGCGATCACCAGAAAGGGGAGCCCGAAGAGGAGGGCCATGATGGACGAGCTGTAATGCACGTAGTGGTCAAATTCCTCAGGCTTGGTGGTGTCATGGCACAGGGTGCTGTTGTCCTTGGAGCTGGTGGTGACGAAGATGAGGTTGGGGATGAGGCAGATGGTGACGATGAGCCAGACGGCCACACAGATGATGCGGGCCTGCTTGGTCTTCACCCACTTCAGGGAGCGAATGGGGTGGCAGATGCCCATGTAGCGGTGGACGCTGATGCAGGTGAGGAAGAGGATGCTGCTGTAGAGGTTGGCGTAGAAGAGGAAGCGCACGATCTTGCAGAACCACGTCCCAAAAGGCCAATTGTTGCGGTCGGCATAGTAGTAGACCAGGGTGGGCAGGGAGAGGACATAGAGCGTGTCAGAGACAGCCAAATTGACCATGTAGGTGGTGGTGGCGTTCCAGGGCCTCATTTTGGAGATGAACATCCACAGGGCCCAAGAATTGAGAGGCAGCCCCACCACGAAGACAATGCTGTAGGAGATGGGCAGCAGGATGAACTTGAACTCCTCGTCGAAGACGCACTTCGCCTCCACCGCCTCCGTGGTGTTTCCTCCTAGGCAGGGAGCCGACGTCGGTGTCCACAGGGCAACTGGGAAGGTCCTCACTGGAGATGTGGCCATGTTCTCCGAGCCAGACCTAGGGGAGCAGTTAATAAAAGCACGTTAGCCGTCGATCTCCACCATTGTCAGGCACAAAGCATGGACGGGAGCCAAAGATGCCAGATTTTTGCCGCACTCCCCCCCACCTCCTCCAGGAGCTCCGCCGCTTTGATGGCTCTCTGGTTTTTCTCAGCTCCGGCGCTGGGGCCTTTGCGGGGAGCCGAGGGGAGGCTTGACACATCCTCCCCTCCGGAGCCCCCGCGGTGACACCCATTAATCAGCCTTTGAGGAGCAGGCAGTGACACCCGCGCCGCGCGGGGCCGGGAAGCGTGCCTGGGACAGAGGACAGCGCCGGCCCCGCCGGGCAGCAGCCCCACGGCGCGGCGAACAATGAGACCTTGATGAGCAACAGCAGCCCCCGGCCGCTGCCAGCGCAGCCTCTTGGAAGCTGCCTCAGTCTAATTGGCACCATCCTGACAATGCTGCTCGTCCCAGAGGACTCCTTGACAGAAGAAAGGCGGGAGGAGAAGAAAGGCTTGTCCGAGGGAATATTATGGGCTGGAGAAATCCTTGGGGAGCTGCTAAAGGAGCCTTTGGGAGAGAGCATCCCTGGACAGTGAGGGGCCTCCAGCTGCTGGGTACTCTCCGTAGGAGAGGGATGATCTAATCCCTATGAAGAGGAGCTACATTGCAGCCAAGGCCCTGCTCAAGACAGTGCGAGTTCTCAAGGCAAGGAGGAATTTTCTCCTCTCACAGGGTTAGGATAAAAGGCTGGGATCAGCATCCTCCTGGTACATCAAGCCACAGGGCCGAGGAATGAGGGAGAGCTGCCAAAAGGTAGCATTCACCTCTCAGGATGTCTGAAGTTCAGAGCCCACTCCTCCAGAGGGAAGAAGCAGCTACTGGCAGCATTGTGGTGTCCAGAAAAGGACCAGCAAAAGCTGCCTGTGTCTTGGCCCCTCCAATGCCTGCCACCACGCCTGGTGAAGCAATACTGGAGCAGCTGCTTCTGCTGACAAGGACAGATGCTAGCATGAGTAACCTGGGGGCAGGAGCACCTCCCATTCTGCCAGCTGAGACGAAGGTGGAGCCAAAACTGCTCTGTCTCCAGTTTCTGTTGGTCCAGAGCTCATCCAGGAGTTGATGCATATTGGAATAGAGGAGGACTCAGGCAGATGAGTGTGAGCAGGATGCTGGTGTCAGTGGTATAAGGTGGAAGGTTGTGTCCTTTCAGGATCCTTCATCGATTTGCTCCTCTATCATCATCCTCCTGAGGTCCTCTTGCCTTTGCCAGATGTGCTTCTTGTGGCAAGTACTAGCAGGAGCATCCCATAGGCTGTACCCATGAGGTCAGCTGAACTGCCACCCATCTTCTCCCTGCAGAGCCTCACCTGCAGAGACATCCCTGTATTTACAGAGATGATCATAAATGAATCAGCTGGGAGATGGGCAGGCAGGTGGCCGTGGGACCAGCTCCTCCACACTGTCTGTTTGAGTTCTGGGCTGAGCTACAGCTTTGGACTGACATCAGCCACCCTGCAGTGTCTGCCCACTGCAGCTGGTACAACCAACAGTCTGGATTTATTACAGAGATGAGTTCAGAGAGCAACAGGCAGGTCCTGATCAAATATTAACAGTGTGAAGAACTTGCTCTGTCTTTCCAGAACCAAAAACCAGCTAGTAGGAAAACTTTGAGCCTCTGAGTGGTGATCCCATGGGGTGCTGTGCTGCTCATGCTGGTCCCAGCCCAGAAGCTGCATCTCCCCAAGCCGTGATGCTGCTGAGGACATGAAGCACCACGGGATTAGTTTTTCTCTTCCATCCTCCTAGTGCAAGTGAGCATGAAGCCTTGAGCCTGACCAGACTGGAGATGCTGCATGGTTCAGTGACCAAAGCCAATGCCCATGACATGAGTCAACAAACAACTAAGATATGAAGCCAATAAATGAAAAGTAATAACCTGGTGTGAGAAATGCATGAGGAAGAAGCCAGAGCAGCCATGTGGTGCCAGGCTACTTGGAGCAGGGGACAGGTACAGAGCTTCTGGCAGCTGGCAAAGCCTGTGTGGGCAGTGTTCAGCAGCATGATTTAACCAGTCCTGAGCTTCCTTTGGGGAAAAAAAAAAAACCAAAAACAAAAAAAAAACAACAACAACAAAATATTGCAAAAGAAGATGATGATTGGCAAGCTTTATCTGAACAGATTTCCTGCTTCTTCATCTTGGTCACAATAGAAATCAATGCTTTCAGTTACTGGTTGCCACCAGTCCACCCAGGGGACACATTACCACCAGGACTGTTCCTACTCCTCTCTGACATTCCCAGCAAGGCTTTCTCTGGCCACAGCCTCTCTGGTGTGGACTTTTCAAGGAGGGACTGTCTGCATCTATGGTGAGGTCTGAGCCAAGCATTTGGGCTTGCTGCTGGAGCATTTGGGCTTCCTGCAGGAAGAGGACATGGAGCTGGGCATGTGATGCTCGCCCCTGTCCTGACAGTTGTGTGGATGCACAAGAGATGTGGTGCTGGGGAATGCATCACCCTTGGCAAGCACCTGGGATGGTGCCTGTGAGCTGGGCCCCAGGAAGTGGTGAGGGGTTCTGCATGGCCATCCACCCATGGAAAGGGGCATGGGCCAGCCACAGGACCGTGTACTGGGGGGCACGTGCTGCCCTTGGCTCTTTGCCACAGGAGCAGCAGCTCTGCCCTGGCTCCTGGCCCCACAGCTGTGCCCAGCCTGAACCCACCCTTTGCCCCCTGGGAATGTGCTGTCCCCAGTGGTAGCCAGTGGCCATCCCTAGCCCAGGGTCTCCCAACAGCTGGCCAAGGCTTCCTGCCCTGGGCTTTTACAGGGACGTTGGAACGACACCAATGAAATGAATGAGCGGGGCAGTGCTGCCAAAGGCAGACTCTGCCCCAGAGCCAAAGTCCTGCCCGCTGGCAGGACGGAACGAGTGCCCAGGGATTCAGGGATCGTGGTGTGGCTGGCAGGAGCTTTGGAGAGGGGTGCATGAGACTGGATTTTGGAGGAGAGCGAGGAGACACTGAGGGACAGGGCTGGGTGAGCCTGGGACAAGCTGCCTCTCGGAGCATGAGGGAAAACAGAGCTTTTCTTCTCGCCTAAGCTCTTGGAAATTGCAAAACAAGGAGAAATTATGCAAAATATCCTGTAGAAGGACCCTTGTCCCTAATCGCCACGTGGTTTGTGCAGCCAAAGCCCCGGCACAAGGGGACTGTGACCTAATTTGGTTTTGATCCTTCCCTTTGACTGCAAGAGCAGCTGAAGCATGATCTGCCTGCGCTGGCCAGGTGCCAGTGCCTCCTCCCCAAGGATGCCACAGGGTTGGGTGCTTCCCTCCATGTCCCCTGCTCCAAAGCGACCCCATTTTCCAGAGAGGTGGAAGGTGAGAGTTTCCTTTCACCCTTGGATTTGCTGTCCCTGCCCCTCCACCTGCTTGGAAAGGGCAGGAGCCTACAGGTCAGCTTCTCCCTGTGAAAATATGGTTATCTGGGGGATGGAGAGGAGGTGGCCGCACCGGGAAGGATGAAGGTCCTTGACGATGGAAGAAGGCAGTGGCATGTGAGGGAGGAGGATGCACATTGGATTTGAGCATGGTGGAAGAATGGGGAGAACTGGCTGACCCGGACCCCACACCCGTCCAGCCCTGGGGATCCCACTCCCATCCCTTAAGGGGCTAAAGCTGCTCCCCACAAGGCTGCCCAGAGCCCAGCTGGGTTTGCATGGCCGTGGTACGGCCATCCCAGCTCCTGCTCTCTGCCAAACATGGTCTGCCCTGGCTCACCTGAGGTCCTGGGCCGGCGTGGCTCTCAGGAGCAGGGCACCCATGAGGAGCACTCCGCAGCGCTGGAGGGCATGCTGGAGAGGCTGTGGGCTGCCCTTTGCCGTGCCCTGCCGTGTGCCCGCTCTCCCACCGCCGGGAGCAAAGTGCCCAGGAGAGGCAGGGCTGGAGGCGGGCAGAGGCGGAGGCAGGAGTGTCCCTGCCCCGGGGGCTGCCCGCAGGGCTCTGCCCTGCTGCTCTCCAGTCTGCCACCCGCCGGGCCTTTGGGCAGCAGACCCCCAGGCACGGGACGCGTGGGCTTCACCCATGGGGTCACAACCCTTTCCCCTGGTAGCCAAGGACCTGTGCCACGGGGACCACTGCCCCTTACTCATGGAGACCATGCCACGAAGGGCATCAGTTCTCATCCAGGAGGACCGCACCCCCGTGCCCATGGGGACCGCGGCTCTTTGCCCACCTCAGGGCCGCCTCCCTGCCCACCCGCGGCCATGCGAGTCCCGGCAGTGCCCGCACCCTGGGCCCTGCTGGCACCCTAGCCCTGCGGGGCAATCCTGGGGACAAAGATGGCCACTGCCACCTTGAGGCCAGCCTGGGCATAGT
Source organism: Ramphastos sulfuratus (assembly GCA_013399055.1). NCBI lineage: Eukaryota > Metazoa > Chordata > Aves > Piciformes > Ramphastidae > Ramphastos > Ramphastos sulfuratus. The sequence goes on from WBNM01040280.1 coordinate 71,487, forward strand.
GTCCCCAAAACCTTGGACGTCGGAGCAGCTGTGGCTCTGCCAGGTCGGGGTGTCCTCGCGTTTTGGAAGGGGGCTGCGTGTTCCCGCTGCTACGGAGCTGTGCCTGGCCAGATTTAACCCCTTCGTGAGTATGCAGGTGGGCAAAGGGTGGCTGCTGTGCCATGAACAAGGGCACACTGGTGACAAATGGTTGCACCCCAAGATATGGGACACTGGTCTCAGGAGTGGGGCAGCCTGGGGGACAGAGAGGCACGAAGGGCTGGGTGGGTGGTTTGGCGACAGCCTGGGGATACTCAGCCACGGAGGGGAGCTCCAAGTATGCAGAGCTGAGGGGGAAGGGCCAGCATGTTCACAGGGCAGCTGTGCCACAACTGTGCTACTGACGGCAGAGACAGCCCAGCTCTGCGTAGGAGCCTCATGAAACACCAGGTAAGGGCAGTGTCAAAGATCGAAGATTTTGGGGTCCCTGGTGAAATGGGGATATTGGGCAGCAATGCCCCTGCAGCAGCTGGGCCACCAGGACCTGGTGCTCTCCCTATTTGGCTTGCCTGGCTCAGCTCAGCTTGGCACATTCCCTCCTTGCTCCCCTGCACAGAACCAGGCATTGGACACAGGCACCCCAGTGTCCCCGAGAGTTTCTTCTGCATGAGGATAGCAAGAAGCATCTCCCAAAGAACTGGTGCCACTCAAGAGTGTCTGCTGTAGAAGTCCTCTGGAACGCTGTCCCACCAGGGCTGAGCCCAGGAAGGAGGGAGCAGCTGGTGAGGCTGAAGGCACATGGGGGCATGGTGCTGGGCTGGCCACGGAAGCCAATGTGTCCTTGCAGGCTGCATGAGAGCTTCCAGAAGAGGCTTAGCCTCAAAGTCCAAAGCACTCAGAAGTCTTTGCTTCCCAAGGGACTTCAACACCTCCCATGTCCTCCATCTCTCCTTGCTGGTGTGGCCAGCATGGTCCTTCCACTACTTTAGGAACGAAGGGTGAAGACAGGTAGCAGGAGCTGAAAAGTGTCCATCCTAAGGGTCATAGGAACCTCCTGAAACTTCCCAACTGAGCTGCTTACTGGTGAGGTCAGACAAGTTTGGAGCATGGCTGATAGGTCCAGTCCTGGGTGTCTGCCTGCCCAGGAGCTCCAAGGGGGAGAGCAGAGGTGGGTGCTGGGGCAGAGATGGGCATTTTAGGTGCTGGGTCCAAGGTCAGGTCTCCATGGCAGGCTCACGGTGGTGCCCTCACCAGGTTTGCTGTGGATGAGCCAGGGATGGGTTGAGCTGCCTGCCCCAACCAGCCCTGCTGTGTGATGTCTCTGCACATGGGGTGAAGGGGACTAAGTGCTAGGGAATTCACCGAGGTGAGAGGAGACCACATGGCCCTGGGGCACCCATGTGCCAGTGGTGCCTGCTCTGACATATCCCCACCTCAAGCCTCACCTGTCCTCCCTCCTAGGGTGTGGGTCTCTGCTAGTGGCCCCAAGGCCAGAGGAATTGGCCTGCAGGGTGCTCCCTTCTCCCAGCTCTTGGGGGTACCTGACAATCTCCAGGTGGTCCCAGCCATGCTTCAGCAGCCCTTCCTCCTTCTGCTGCAAGCCAAGTTGGCCCACTCCCCTGCTGACATCATGGGACCACTCGCTCCTGTCACAGGGCCACTGGAGGAGAAGAGCAAGGACACACCAGCAGTGTCACAACAGAGCCATGAAGTCCTCACCCTTCATGAGCACGGCACATTGCTGCTCCTCAGCCTTCCACTATATCCTACTGTTTGTGCAGTGGTGGCTCCACCAGGCCGAGCACTGCCATGGAGATAGAACCTCACATCTGCTGGTGGCCTCATGGCCAAAAGCAGGTCCCTTCCCCTCTCTGAGCTCCCCAAGTCCCTTTGGCTGAACTCCAGAAGGGACCACAGCAGTACCTCTTCAGGGTGGCCATGCTGGCGAGCATCCAGCGGACGCCTCGGTACCTCCTGGCAGGACCGCGGGGGTGGCTCCAGGGCGCTGTGAGTCTGGCACAGCAGAGTCTTCTGGCTGTCCCCTCCACGATCTGGTGACAACTGGTCCAGCTGGCTCAGGTAGGTGGCCATGTGGAGCGCTGTCAGCGAGCAGTCACCCAGCGCTGGTGCGTCCCTTGCCAGGATGGCTGATTTGGGTCTCTTCTGCTGGCCCACACTGGGGCGACTGAGCAGATGCCCTCGGGACAGGTGCCCTGGCACACAGCGGGGCTGGCCACCACCCCGCTCTTCTGGGGATGAAGGGACCCATCCTCCAAGTGGGCTCAAGTGCTGCTGGTCCCTGGCTGGGCTCCCTGCCCGCCTGTTGTGGGCATCACCAGCACCAGGGCCTGGCAGCCGCGTGTTGGGGATCCCCTCAAAGATGAAGTAGGCAGGGTTGGTGTAGCCAGCAGCCGGCTCAGGGAGGCTGCGGGGACGGCTCCTGCAAAGCGCAGCACATCTTCAGGCTCAACACCACCCCACAGCTCAGGCTTGTGGTGGGGTTGAGCCCAGCTGGGGTACCTGGGGAGCTGCAGGGGTGGCTTGGGGCACGTTGGGCTGTCTGCTGCTGGCTCAGCATCCTCCTCCTCGAAGCTGATCCACTCTGCAAAGGCACCACAGTCTGGCCTCTCCCCACTGGGAACCAGATGGCCCCTGCCCACACCCAGGGTCATAGAATCATGGAATTGTTTTGGCTGGAAAAGATCTTTAAGGTCATCCAGCCCAACCATTAACCCAGCACTGCCAGGTCACCACTGAACCCATGTTCCTTAGCACCATGTCCCTACCAGGGATGAGGACCTCTGCACTGCCCTGGGCAGCCTGTTCCCGGCCTCCATAGCCCTTCAGGGGAAGAAATTGTTCCTCATGTCCAACCTAAACCTCTCCTGGCACAACTTAAGGCTATTTCCTCTCATTCTATTGCCTGCTGCTTGGGAAAAGAGACCTACCCACACCTCAATCCAACCTCTTCTCAGGAGTTGTAGGGAGCAATGAGGTCTCCCCTCAGCCTCCTTTTCTCCCTGCAGAACACCCCCAGTTCCCTCAGCCACTGTTCACAAGATTCTAGAACCTTCACCAACTTCATTGCTCTTCTTTGGATGTCCTTCAGCACCTCAGGAGGGCAGCGTGGGCATGAGCAGCTCTCATGCCCAAGATGTCCCTGAGTCCCCATGCCCAGGGTGATGGGAGGGGGCTGGCATGTGGCCACATTTACCATAGAGCCTCTCACGGGTGCTGCGTCTGTCCTTAGGGACCCGGACCTTCATCCAGCCACGTATGGAACCTGTCTCCTCACCACGGTGGAAGAGGAAGGTCTCAAATTGCTGGGCCATGCTGCCAATCATGGACCTCATTGCGATGCAGCACTCACCTGCAGGTACAGCACGTGGCTGTGTCAGCCCCAACGTTTAGCTGTGAGGGGCAAGCAAGGCCCCTCACATGCAGTAGCACTCCAAAGCCAGGTGGGTGCCAGGGTCCCTTCAACCAAGCTTCAGCTGCAAAACCTTGCACCCAGCAGGCTGTTACCTAAGCCCTGTGGGGACAATGCTTGGCAGCACCCCCCCATGCCCCAGCAGTGGCCCCCACATCACCATCCTGAACACACCATAGGACTCGCAGCTGTCCACACCCTTGACGCTGAGGAGCAGGTGCTGGTCCCCCAAGTACTCTAGGTCTGGTAGGATGGGGTTCAGCTGCAGGCAGAAAGAGAGATGCTACAGGGTAGGTTGGCACAGGGGTGGCTCTTTCCTAGGTGGGGGATGGTGGGGGTCAGGGTATGGAACCAGCAGGAAGGATGGGGAAGAGGAAGGAGGATAGTTGAGAGATGGTGGTGGGGCATACCACAGGCAGATGCTTTGCAGCCCAGCCCAGCTTGAGGAATCCAGGGATGTCACAGCTCTGGGAGGTGTTCTCCCCACTCCGCTGAGCCTCTGCGGGGGTTAAAAATGTGGGCACAGCTCCAGCTGGTGTTGGTGGGTACCCCCAGCACCCCAGGGCCCAGGGCCACCTCACCCTCCAGGCAGTAGGAGTGAAACTCAATGTAGCACTTGCTGCGGCTGGTGGTTTTCACAATCACCTCAACGCTCTCCCACTCGATGCAGGCCAGGGGCTCGGGGCCAGAATCGGATACAGGAGCTGCAGAGAGGTACCAGCAGCTTGTTGTGTGCCAGCTGAGAACCCACAGCTGGGGCTTGTGCCAAACCAGGTACTGGGGGTGACAGATCCCAAACCCTTACCCTTCTTGGGCACAAACTGTGATGTCACTCCCACCTCAAAGGTGGCAAAGACAGGCGAGTGGTCACTGGTCACAATGTCATCAGTGCAGCCTGGGTAGTGGGAGGGGGCAGCTAGGTGATGGTTCCCAAGTCCTGGGGTCCTGGCCAGCAGTGGGCACCCCACAGTGCCCACAGCCCTGGGGTCTCACTCACCATAGGAATTACAGACCACATGGGTCTCTGGGTGTGACTTCCACAGGACGCGGTCGCACCACGAGGGGACACTGATCCTCACCTGGAAACGGGGAAATGGCCTCAGCACTCTCACAGCTGGCTCCTCACAGCCCAGAAAAGCAACCCAGCATTCCAAAAAATGAGCTCCCTCCTGCATCACCTTGCAGCCCCACCTGGCACCATCCAAGCCCACCACCCCTGTTCCTCAGCCGTATCCTGCAGCCCCACCTGGCACCATCCAAGCCCACCACCCCTGTCCCTCAGCTGTATCCTGCAGCCCCACCTGGCACCATCCAAGCCCACCACCCCTGTCCCTCAGCCGTATCCTGCAGCCCCGCCTCGCGCCGCCGAAACCCACCCCCNTGTATCCTGCAGCCCCACCTGGCACCATCCAAGCCCACCACCCCTGTCCCTCAGCTGTATCCTGCAGCCCCACCTGGCACCATCCAAGCCCACCACCCCTGTCCCTCAGCCGTATCCTGCAGCCCCACCTGGCACCATCCAAGCCCACCACCCCTGTCCCTCAGCGGTATCCTGCAGCTTGGCAGCAGGCTGCAGGAACTCACCCCCGTGGGCTTGAACTTCTGCCACACGTAGCTGTCCCGGGAGCCCCGCTCATAGCGGTATGTGGGAGGGAAGGAGATGTCACCCTCACCTGGGAACCAAGAGACAGAGGTGGCACAGGGGCCAGTGTCCTTTCCTGTCCCCACACACATGGGGTGTCACAGTTCTCATCAGGAGCCCACAACAGCTGGCACCCCAGCCACCTCTGCCTGTCCTCATGTTTGCATACTCTTGGAATGCAGAGCCCATGGACCCACACTCCAGAGGGGTTGCATGGGGTACAGCAAGGAGCAGGCTTAGGGCACCCTGTGCAGGGCTGCACCAGCTGGAGGTGGCACAGGGACCCTGGGTGTTGCTGTCTTGGTGGGGGGAGCTGTGTCCTTGCTCCCACACTCACTGAATCGCAGGAACACTTTGTTCTTCTCCCGCTCCAGGTTCAGCTGGTCCACAGCCAAAAGGGCTTCAAACTCCTTCTTGGTGATATGGGCAAGGATGTCCTGTTCCAGGGGAGGAAGGCACGGAGAGCCCTGGCTCCTCTCACCCCTGCAGCTACACCAGCATTGCCACCAGTGTGCCACCATTCCCAGCCACAGTGCCCGTGGGGTCCTACCTGCACGTCCATCTCCAGGCGGTAGTTGAGGTCCCCGAACCAGAAGAGGTGAGTGAAGCGCAGGGTGAGGTCGAAGCCCCCAAGCTGCTTGTCACCCAGCACCAGCGACCGCAGGATGTCACTGTAGTTCTGGTTACGTCTTGGGGAGATAGAGCAGCACCTGTGAGCCACCCTGGCGACAGCTCATTCTGCCCCCGGCAGGTAGAGGACAGGAGGGTGACAGGGACAAACCCTCAGGGCTCCTCCAGACCCCCGAGACACCCACCTGCCCCAGGGCAGCCCTGTCCTCCCTAGCCCCCTGTCACCTGTGGGTCTTCTCACTGCCAGAGGCCAGGTGGCAGTTGACAAAGCCGAAGGAGGTCCCGTTAAAGAGGAAGGAGACACCCACGGCTCCCTTGTTCCCTGCAAGGATGTGCCAGGTACTGAACTCTGGGGGTCCCAGCTGTCCTGGGATGGCCCCCAGGCTGCCCCCTCCCTCTAAGGCACCTTCCCACCCCACCCCCATGCCCACCCAGTGTGTTGGCGATGCCAGTTTTCACGCTGGAGGTGTGGACGTGGCTGATGCGTCGCTCATGCTCAGGCTTCACCAGCACTACGATCTTGATGCTCCAGAGGCACTGCAGGGCGACCTGCAGGAGGACAGGGAATGGCTCTGCCTGCTCCCCACCTAGCACCACCCCACGGCCAAGCACGGTGAGAACGGAGAAGCAGCAAATTCAGCCAACTCCTTCCTGAATGGTGGCTCCTCCTGGGGAGGGTACTCCCTGTGTGGAGGGAGTGCATGGGGCATAGGAGGTTCTCTGGGCTGAATGTAAAGTGTGGGAGAGGACTTTGGGTTTGGGGGTAGGAGCTGTGGGGTGATGGCTGATGGTAACCAGCTCCCTGTGCCTGTGGGGCACATCTTCAGCCTGCCCAGCAGCAGGTGGCACCCCAGGCAGAGGGGTTCAGGCTGCCCCCCGCCGTTACCACTCGGTAGTCGATGGCCATCAGGGTCTTCAGAGATGCGCAGAGGAACTCAACCCACTCGCGGTCGCCCAAGGAGTTCTCCTGGGTGCCGATGACGTAGATGTCGTGGGGGATGCAGGAGGTGGTCTCGTCCTGCGTGTGCCCCAGGCCCCTGGAGGTCAGCCAGGAGGCGAGGGAGCGGGGCGGCGGTGTGCTGCCTGCAGGCAGGGGACAGTGGGTCACTGAGGGGGTGACAGCGTGCCAGGCTCCTCCAGCTCCTCTCCGGCCCCAGCCCCTACCCATCTGCAGGAGATACTAGGATGGGCAGCATCATGCCAGCCCCATGGTTAACCTGTGGCCATCCCAGAAGGATGATGCTGTAAACAGAAACCCTCCTACTACCTCAGCTCCCGACAGCCACTGGGCGAGGAGATCACAATGGGACAGATAAACCCAAAAGTGGCCATGTCAGGGCCTTCCTCAGCCTTTCTCCCAAGAAGGATTATCTTGAACCTTATGTTTCCTGGGGTAGCTTTCTGCAGCTGCACTGCCCCAAACCCACCTGGGCTCGTGATGAGCCGTAACAGCCTCCCAGGATAATGCAACCTTACCCATGTTCCATGTCCCCACGTACACCGAGATGAGGTCAGGCTCATCCAGGTTGGAGTGCTGGATCCTCATCAGCTGCAGCAGCTGGCAAAAGGCCTCTCGCTTCTGCAGAACAACACAGGTGTCTCAGGGTCCCACAGGGGAGCTGGGGGCTATAGAAGGTGCTGGTGGTAGGATCAGGAGGACATTAGCCCTAGGAGCCAGTTGGCAGGGCTGATCTCAACCCTGAGACGACTCATTTGCTGCACTGCTCTGTAAGGGCTTGTGATGGTTTGAGGCCGATTGGAATATTTTACTGAGAGAAATTAAATCCTTAGCTGTGAGAAGAAAGAAAAACACCAACAATAACCTGTGTCACTCATTCTTTAGCTGAGAAATGCAACCAGTCAAAATATAGGTAAGACACTCATTGCTCACACACTGCTCAGTTCTGCTCCTTCACTCTGGCAGTCTGTGTGTGGTTGCTTCTGCCTTAACTCTAATCCCATCTAACCCTTTCTTTCCTCTAACCTCCTTGTCCTCTTTTTGACATCTCACCTCAGATCTCTCCAGATTTATCAGGTGAGATACAGGGGGATTGATCTGGTCATTGCTGAAGGGAGGGAAAGAGGGGAGGAGGTTTGGGTCAGGAGTCTCCTGGCAATCTTGGTTTCTGGGAGGGGTTTTTGTGTTTCTGTGTTACTTTTAACTTGTATATAACTGTATATTGTGTGTATATATGCTTGTAAATTATGCTAAGCTGTAAATACAGCTTCATTCCTTAACTTCCAGCCAGCTGGGTCTAGTCTGGGTGATTTCATCGTGGGGTGGGTAACTCCCAAAGCATCCTAGGGCTCTCCATCCCCCCAGGACATTCAGGAAGCTCAGCCAGTGCCCCTTACCCGTGCACTGGTGAAGACAAAGTCTCTGCTCAGGCTCTTCTGCAGCTCTCGGTTGTACACCAGCCTCACCTTGCTTTGCACACTCTGGTATTTGATCAGCTGCAGGACTGAACATGGAGCATGAAGGGGACAACAGTGGCATCACCTTCCTGCCACAGGGGCCAGCAGAGATGGGGCTTGGGGTGCAACCAGGTCTGCAACCCATCAGGGTTGTGCCAGGCAGTGAGGGGGGTTAGCAGCCTCTTACTTCTGTCCTGTGGGATGGTCTCCTCCAGGGACCCACCACCCCTCTTGCTGATGGCCACCGTGCCTGCCTCCACATCCACTGTCAGGGCTGCCCGCTGCGACTTGCCCATCTTCACCTGCAGACAGAGATGTGGTTCCCAGGTTGTGCCATGCCTGCCCCGCCCAAGCAGCGATGCCAGGGTCCTATTGTGCCTCCTGTCCTCACCTCAAAGCTCTGTTTAGCCAAGGGCTTGGCAGCAGGTGGAGGGGCTGCTGCCACACTGGGCAGTACCAGGTTGTGCCTTGACACGGTCTCCTGCAGTGACTTCAGCACCTGCCAGAGACATGGGCACTGGTCTTGGAGCACTGAGATAAGTGAGAACTCTGGGAACCCTGAGCCAGCCTGTGCTGCCCCAAAGGGCACGCTGGGGCTATGCCACCACCAGCACCTGGCTTTTCTGAAGGGTTTAATTTAAATGAAGGGTTTGCTGGAGCAGAGTAAGGTTCCCCAGCCCAGGGTGCCAGCAGAGCTCGGCAGCAGCTGTAGTTAGCAGTGGCCATGCCTCCCCCTGCAGCCAGCTGCTTCCCTAGCCTGGCATCACAGTGTGGGGTCAGGCACCTTTTTCTCCAGAGAAGAAAGGAGATGGTTGACAGCAGATATCTTGTTGAGGAGCAGTTCCAGGTCTGGATCACTGGTTAGGAGACTCTGAGGGGAAGAACAGATGTTTTTGGAGCAGTGTGCTGGCACCGGACTGGTGGACCAGTGGCTCTGGCTCCCCACGCCACAGGGAGCCAGGTCTCCTCTGCCAGCTGCAGAGACCCTGGCACAGGTAGTACTGAGTGACCACCAGCAGCACCTTGAGGTGCCAACAGGTACAGAAATTGCCCTGACTACCTTTCCTCCAGATCAGTTGCACCCAATGATGATGTGGCAGCCAAAAGTGGCTAGGGGCTGTGGTGATCCTGTGGGGCTCACCTGCTCCCTCACTGGGCTACGAGGGGACACAGGAGGGTCAAACACCCTGGCCAGAGTCTCCAGACCCACCAGCGTGAAGTCAATCTCACTGCAGAGAAGAGGAGGAGTGGGTGAGACCTGGCATCTCCTGAGCTTTGGTGGGTGATGCCCAGCCACCATGAAGGGGATGGGGACAAGGTGGGTGGCTCTGGGGGCTGTCCCCCTTCCAGCTCCACCACTCCTGGGCCACTCACCTGTGCAGTGGCCGGCAAGCAGTGACGAGGGCAGTGCTGAGATGCCGCAGCTGTGGGTGCCCATGGCGAAGTGCCTCCAGGTCCAGCTGCAGGTGGTGGTTCAGGTACTCGGCCATGAAGCCCATGAAGTCACTGGCTGGGCTGCAAGTGGGGTGAGCATCTTTGAAAAGATCCCCAGCCACGTCCACCCCATCACCTCCATCAACCCGAGGCACGTTACCTGCTGCGGACCTGCTCCTGCAGCCTCTGGTGCAGCTGCTGCGAGATGTGGGTCCGGCTGGCCGTGGGAGCACCAAGCCACGTGCCTGCTCTGGCTGCACCAGCCAGGACTGTGCTTGCCACATGCCCACCACCTCGACCATCCTCCCCATCTGCGGGCAGAAGATCATCAGGTCAGCGTGACCCCCTCTCCACTCCCAGCATGGCACAGCCCCTGGCACAGTCCCCAGCTCACCCGAGTCCTCGTCGGCTGCTTGCCTTGCCCGGTGCACTGGGTAGAGCAGAGGTGTCACCAGCCCATTGTTGGGCTGCTGGTAGGCACCAATCAGGTCAGGCAGAGTTCGGAAGCACTTGGCCTGGATGCCCTGAATGGTCTGGAGAGGCAGAGAAGTGGAAGCATCATCACGTCCCCATCTCTGCCAGCTTTGTGTGCCCTGGCAGTGGACCAGCTTGCCATGTAGAGTGGCTCTGTCCCTCAAAGTGTGCTTATGGCAAGCTACTTCCAGCTGGATGCCAGCTTCATGGGGAGCACACCCCAGTCCCTGGCAGGGCAGCTGAGCAAAAAGAGGAGTGTGGAGACACATGTCTCATGCAGCTGATGCTCCCCAGGGACCCTCTAGATGTTCTTTTTAGGGGGGTAGAAAGGACAGCTGCAGGGAGCTGGGAGAATCTGTGAAGTGACACCGCAGAGGGGAAGTGAGGCTGAGCTGGGGGCCAGGACAGATGTGGTGCAGATTGGGTCATGTGGCCAGGTGGGGTCAGCGGATGGTGACAGAAAGGAGACAAGTGTTTTGCTGTGCCATCCTGGCAGGCTGCTGGCAGGGCTGGTGAGGAGGCAGCTATCCCAGACAGCTCCATGTTGCTGGGGTGGTTATGAAGTGCTCACATCCTGTGGTGCTGGGTGTTGCAGGCAGCTCATGCAGAAATCAAACCACACGGGTTGCTTGTGGTGCTGGTGTGTTGGGGGGGCAGGCAGGCATCATCTCACTGCCCCTTCACACCTGCATCCTGCCCACAGCCTGGCTCGAAGCCAATGCTCCTTCTGGCATGGCACCCAGCAGCATTAGCCAGGGCAAGGAGTGCACCCCAGTGTCAAGCAGCTTCTGGGCACCCACTGCTTGCACCCACCTGGACAGAGAGCAGCCCCTCATCATCGGGGAGGATGCGGTAGGTGTGAACGTGCCGCTGGAACCTAGAAGAGAGCAGATGAGGGTCCCCCATGACACCCTGGCAGTGTTGAAGGGATGCTCAGCACCCAGGCCTCATGCAAATGCCCATTTTCTCTGCAGAGAGAGGAACTGCATCACTCAGAGCTCTGGCTGCACTTGTTCGCAGCAGAGGATGCACAGTGACGTGGCCGCAGCAGGCACTGCCAAAGCAAGACCGTGGCATGCCAGGGGTTAAGCCACATACCCACCAGAGTTTCTGGGGGACCTACAGCCCCGTGTCTCTGCGTGGTCTGAGGGGCTTTGGGTAGCCACAATATCACAATCATACTCACTTTGAGGTGGCACATCTCTGCTCAGACCACCATCCTATCTAGCATCAGCCTGACTTAGTGCTGGGATGCTGACAAAGCTGGGGCTGCCAGCTCAGCCCGGGAGGGTCCCACCTCCCCGTGCCCCTCAGCAGTATGTGTTTGTCATTTATCCCTTGCATGGGGCCAGGCCAGCTGCAGGAAAGGGGTGGCATCCTGCCAAACCCACCCCGACACCGCCCGGCTGCAGACATGCCGGTCCGAAGCAGGAAGGGTGCGGGCAGCAAGGAAGGGGTGAGGGCAGCCCAAGCAGCAACGCTGTCAGAGGCGGTAAGCCTGGTTCCAGGCACGGCCGGGATGAAGGGTCCCATGGATGGAGTGGGATGCAGCCCTGATCCCGGCATCCCAGATGTTAAGCTCTGGCGCTGTGGCCCGGATGCGGCCGCGCTGGGGGCTGGAGGGAGGAGGATGTTTGTTTTCGAAGAGGGAGGGTGATGCAGAGTCAGCCTCCTGCACTCCCACGCTCGGGGATGGGATGGCGGGCAGCCCGAAACAGCTTGGTGTGCCCTGGATTCCAGGTTCTCCCTTCAGTAACCCCACTGCTGGGCAGGGCTGCTGGCCCAGGTTTCTGCTTGCTCCCGAGGACAGGGAGTTTTCTACCCGTCTGACTTGCAGATCACCAAAAAATCCCCATGGCCAGACAGTTGGCACCCTGCTCACCCTACCAGCATCCCTGCAGAAGGTTTTGCCATGAAGCTGTGGCACCTCTAGCTCAAGGGGTAGTGCCAGGATTGCTGTGCTTAGAGCCTAGAGCAGGGAGGGAGAGACAGAGGGACCCCAGCAAGGGAAAAGAGACAGAAGCTATAAGCAGATGCCAGGCAAGTGACTCACAGAAGACAGAGGGCATATGCCCCAGAGACCGACTCGCTGTCCCGCACCAGGAAGCAGCCATCCCGTCCAGCCTTGGCCAGCAGCTCCTCTGCCACCACCCGGCTGATGTCCCGGTGGTACCAGCTTGCTGCTGCCATCCTTCAAAGCTGTGGGACACCAGCTGTGCTGTGTCACTGTTTCAGCCCCGTATTGGGGCTCAGCAGCAGATACCAGCCAATGCCTGGCACATGGGGTGAGTCTGAAGGTGAAGGTGGGAGCAGTGTGGCAGGATCAGCCCCTGGTGCCCAAAGGAGCTGCTGGCTGGAGGTCGCAGTGGATGATGTACAGCCACTGAGGTGACGCTCACGGGCACTGGGTGCCTCGTGACCAGGCAGCGTGGCAGCAGCAGGACCAGGGGTGCAGCTGGGGGATGCTGAGGGTCCAGATGTTCCTCATCACGGGGGACTCCAGCCTGCAGGGTGCATGGAAGCAGAGAGGGGCAGATAAGCGAAGGGACTTTTCCCCTGGGGTAATCCCCCCGTGCTGCTGCACCAGCCCCGAGGCCACCACCCTGCCCCAGTGCATGGCAAGAACAGGCCATGCTGCTGTCCTGGTGGCACAGGGGGAGGGCAGACCTTGCCCAGCACACTCACCGTCCCTCGCAGATGCAGTGTAGGGCTCCCGTGGCTCTTGCAGGGTGTTGTGGGCAGGGAGCTGAGCTTTTGGGGTGTAGCCAAGCAGCAGCAGAGCCTTGATGGCACACTGGCAGTCCTGCCCGTCACACGCTGCCCGTCAGGCGGTGGCAGCGTGGGGTCAGGCAGAACCCACACCCAAGTCCCCACTCCCCGGTGCCAGGGGCAGGGCTGTGTGGCGCTCGCTCGGCACGGCGGCGGCCGCCACGCTCTTCCTCCTTCTCTTCTCGGCTCTCCCCGCTGCCAGGACCTGCCTCCTTGCTCCTCCTCCCGCTACAGCCCCGCTACCGGGGGAAGGCAGCGGCCATGCGGGCCTGAGCGCGGCGCGGTGCGGGCAGGAGCACTCCTGAAGCACAGCATCTGTCTCCAGCCCTGCTCATCGTGCCCCCACCTCAGGGCGGTGGGGACCCCAAGAGAAGCGACTGTTGGGCAACGTGGGACGGCGGCAAGCCCCTGAAATATTTTGAGAGTAGTGCCGTAGACTGTTTTGAGGTCTCCTGGGGACCTTGCTGTGCACGTCGGGGCTGAGTTCTGCCATTTGCTGCCAGCTGTGTGAAGGTGGAGATGCTGCAGGCATAGGGAGAACCAGGTGCCCACAATGACATTGATGGCACCCCTTATGTGCCTCGCCTAGAAGGGAAGTGGGGTTCAGGGGCTCACAGAAAGGGGTGTGGAAGAAGAGAGGCTTTTCCCGGCAGAACAGAACTGCAACCAGCACCGGGGGTGCCTGAAGACCCTGAAGTGCAGACCCCTGGTTGCAAAGGGTAAGGAGGCCATGCGCGTGCAGCTGGTTGGAGCTGCACTGCGCTGATTAGCACCAGTTAATTACAGATGAGGAGCAGCCACCCTCTGCTGCCAGGGTGCCTGGGAGCACCAGGGCTGCTCTAGGGGTAGACAGGAGAGCGGAATCCTGCCAGACGATAAGGATGAGGATAAGGATGGAATGCTGTGCCAAGCCATACTCCTGGCTGTCTGCCACCCTTGGCACTGCAAGCCAACCACTGCAGCCATGAACCCGGCAGAAAGGGATCATCCCCTTTCACCACCTGGCCAAGCCAGTCAATGTAGACATGCCAAAAGCCCCTGATAAGGCTTCCTCCTGAGTTTCTGGCCTTGAGAGGAACGTGTGGCCAGGGTCACATGAAGTCAGGCAGTTCACTTGATTTTGGGCTGCTGGCTCTGGGTCACATCCACATGGCACTTGTATCTCTCTTCAGGGCCCACTGCATGGATGCCCAGTGATGGTGAATTTGTGCAGGGACAGTGTCCGGAGCCCCCCATGCTGCTGGAGCCCCCCATGCTGCTGGAGCCCCGCTCCCACTGGCTGTGCTTCCTGCAGTTACTTAACAGCCGCGGAGGCGCCTTGGCTTCAGATTAATGCCCTCCACGCTGCTTAATCCAGATCAGGGGAGGAAGACCTGGAGCTCTGAGAGACTTTGGGAAATCAGTGGTGCTGGCTGCGGGTGTTTATGTAAGGTGGTGCTGCAGGCTGAGCCAGGAACCAGGGAGCAATGCCAGCGCCTGGGGACAGTTGTAGTTTGGAAGGCAATGTGGGGTTACTGGTGCCAGCTTGCTGGGTGGCTCTGGTTCCACCTGGGCTCCCTTCAAAGGGCAGACCTTGCAGATGAGGGCATCAAAGTGGGAGGACATGGGATGCCACACAGCTGTTCCCCAGGGAGGCAGGATGCTGTCCATTGGGAAGTGGAATGAAGCCAGGTCCCCAGGTGCTCCACCAGCCCCACGTCCAGCAGTGTCCTGCACTGGAACTGTTGGAGCTGTGCTTTGTGTACCACACGGATCTGGAGGGATGGATGGGATGAGGCAGATGAGAGGAGCCTCTGGCCATGTATTAAACAGGAAAAAGGAAGAAGCCCTCTCTCATTTCCCTATTATTTTTAACACTGTGCTGCATCCCCCAGCTTCCTTCCCTGCCACTTGGTTTGGAGCACAGCTCAAGCGCGGGAAGGGATGTGGTCTGCACGTCTCACCACTGTCTTGGGGAGGGGAAATGTCTATCTTCTGACTTGGGCAAGATCTTCCTGTCTGACTCCACCCAGTCAGGATTAAATCAAGACGAAGCTGACTGAAACCTGCTCTCCATCCTCACTACACTTGCAGACCCTACAGCCTCCAGTCTCTGGGGCTTCATTAAAGCACCTAACAAAGTTCTGCAAACACAGAGCTCAGGACCAGGTGACCGTGGCACAGCACTGGAGGTGGCCACTCTGCTGTCCCTTCTGCCTGGACAGTGGGTGTCCAGGTGGAGATGCTTCCTCCTCCTCCTCCTCCCCTTCCAGCTGCCAGCGGGAAGGTCACAGTTCACGTGTCCCCCTGACCTTGGCAGAAATAGCCCCCACTAATCTGCAAACTAAGAAGCTCTCTTGTATGCAATTAAAGAGATCACAAGTCCTGGCCTTGGGCAACGTGTGCTGTCAACTAAAGCACTGGGCAAGTGAGGCTGGTGTGCCATGGTAGCTCCCAGTGGCTTCCATGGGGCCAGAGGAACAGGTGGGATGCATTTGGGAGGGGCTGGTAGCCAGGTGATAAAGGTTAGGCTGATAGAGGATGTTGTGAGCTCTGGGGTGGAGGTACAATGGGGAGCAGCCTGACCTTGGTGCTCAATTCTGGAGGCTGAGCCAGAATGAAGACCATGCTCAAAGGAAAGGACCTGGCTGAGCAAGCAAGGGCTTGAAGAACGCTGGAGGTGAGGAAGATGAGTGAGGCCTTTCTGGAGCAGTATTCAGGCTGCTTGGGGGTGCCTTTGGTGCTGTGACTTGTCTTCAGGGCTAGCCTAAGGGCAGCATCCACATGAGCATGCTGCAGCCAGCCCTGCAGGAAGGGGGTCCTGCACCCTAGCTATGTAAGGGAGGATGGTAGTGGGGAGTTCTTCTCTTCCAGCCAGCCCCAAGGCAAATCCACTCTGTTTTCAATGGTTTTCTATTTGTAGCAGCAAACCTTGAATTAACGATGTGCTAATCAGGTCAGGCAAGGCCAGCCTGTGGTGTTACAAAATGTTGTGGGGCTGAGCAGATTGCTGAGCGGTGCTGAGGGGTGGTGGCAGGGCCATGTCCTGTCACTGACAGTTGGCCACCGCTTCCACAGTAGATGCTCCATTCCTGGAAACATTCCAAGTCAGGTTGTATGGGCCTCTGAGCAACTTGATCTAGTTGATGTTCCTGCTCATTGCAGGGGAATTGGATAAGATGACCTTTAAAGGCCACTTCCAATCAAAAGCATTCCATGATTTCCTGCTGCTTTGGGGAGAGCGAAGCCTGGCACAGGATCTGCTGCTGTGGTGCTGAATGTGCCTTCACCCCATCATGTTGTACATCACTGTCCTTGTGGCAAGGGAATCCTGTGTGCCCTGGACCACAGCAGGTCATCTCTGGCATGCTGGCCTTGCAAGAAGCTGCCCATCTGTAAGCCACCCAGCAAAAGAGGGATAAAACCCAGCAGGCCCCTTCTGCCAACCCCATCCACCCTTGTGCCCAGGGCTGGCCCAGCTCCACTCACCATGGGAGCAGTTGTAGAGAGCTCCCATGGGACTCTGTGCCCCTGCCCATCGGGGAGCAGAGCTTCCACCTCAATTACCATCACCTTGCTCCTAAGCCCTCTTTGCCAATCCCTGTAAGCTGCTTTCTCGGGGCTCTGGCAGCAGTTGGTATTTATAGCTCACTCTTACTCACGAAGCGTCTCCTCAATTAATAAACTAATAGGATTCCTCCCCAAAGTACCTCTCCCACGGTGCACACACACACTACGTATCCCCAGCCAAAGCCAAGCGGTGAGATCAGATGCCAGGGGAGGGACCATCAGGAGGGTATAAGAAGCAGCAGGACTGGGAGCAGCCTGTAGTGACTGGGTGGCAGTGGGACGTGCTGGGAGAGGAAGAGGAGAGTGTCTGTCTGTTAGTCCATACGCCAGCCAGGTGAGTGCTGCCTGCTTTGATGCCAGCTCTTTGGGGCACGGATTCGGCTGGTTTGTAAAACACTCAGGGACAGGGATGTTGGTGCTGGACTGTGGCTGGAAGGGAGGGGGGGATTGGGTCTGAAAGGATTTCAGTGTGGCCAAAAGGATTTCGGTGTGGCCAAGCCAGCAGGCATGGGCAGATGGGACAGGTATGGGAGAGCTTAGCCAAGCCAGGAGTGGGTCCAAATCCCCACTCTGGAGTTTGGGAGACACAGGAGAGAAGGTTCAGCTCTTCTCTCCTCCATCTTTTATTGCCTCATCCCCAATTCCCAGCTCTGGAGAGGGCTGAGCCCACAGCACCACTGCTCCCTTTCCCTTTGAACTTTCTCTTGCTGCTACAGGCAAGGATACCCAAGCTTCACATCCCACAGCACCTGAGGACATCAAAGATCCCATCTTTGGGACTAATCCCTTGTTTCCCTATGGGAAAGAGGATCATCTCCTCCCCCCGTATCAATTTCTTCTTTCTCCCCAGCATCCCTGTGGTTGCATAAAGAGGCAACTCTGCCCACACACCCCTGGGGCTTAAAATCCTGCTTGGTCTTAAGCTCTGCTAATGTCAGAGCTGCCTAACTTTAAGAAGCTGAGCTCATCCCATCTAATCTCCCAGCGAATCAGCTGGTGATCTATGCCATATTTATGGTTTAATTCTGGGAGCCAGGTTTGAACAAGCAAAACACAGGCAGTGCAGCCAGGCAGGGCCAGGCAGGCTCCCAGCACTGCCAGCTATGGATGGGAATAAAGGGGCTGTGGGTCAGGGCTGCGCATCCTGACACCCCCATGTCCACAGGGTTGTTAAGCTGTCCTCGTTCCTTCTGCCTGTGGTTTCCTCACTCCCCTGTGAGTGATGGGACAAAATGAGTCCATTCCTGCCACTAAGCCATGACAGCCAATTTCCTGCAGACAAGAAATCATAGCATTAAAACTCCAGAAGCCCTTTTGTGCCTTTCCCAGCCTTCAATTCACTCCCTTTGGAATCACCCCTGTACTTCCTATTTTCTGAAGTCTGTCTGCCCAGGGCATTGCTCTCCCTTTTCCTCCTCCACCACCTCTTTGACTAAGGGCAAAGAGCTTGCTCACCTTAATTGCCTTGCTGGGTCTTCAGCCACTGCTACATGCTTTGTGTGCCACCCTGAAGCTGGGCAGCACCAGCTGGACCATCCCAGCTCTGCAAGGCAAAAGGCCCAGCAGTGCCATAGCCTGAGGGCTCTGCAGTTGGTTGGGAGATGAGTGAGTTTGTCCCGAGGCTGCCTCTTCCCCACCACCTCACCCACGCTTTCCCCTCCATCTCTCCCCACAGATCCCCACCTGTGTGGCTGCTGATTTAAAATGGCAGACGGATCAAAGTAAGTTTCTGGTTTTCTTCTTTTAAAATTTGGTTGGGATGGAGCAGGGCATAGCAGGGCAGGAGCAGAGGGAGAAAATGAGTCCCCCAGCTCAGCCCACCTGCTGGCCCTGCATGCAGGTACCTGAGCCTGCTGGACTCACTGCAGCAAGTGATGACAGGGCCAGCAAAGCACCTTTGCTTTTCTTCTGTGCTTTGGTGCTTTCTCACTTGTCCTGAAGACACAGCCAGCTAGTGCACCTCCTGCTTGATGGTCACACACTGAGCTCAGGAGCGTGACACAGAATCAAAGAATCATGGAATAGTTTTGGTTGGAAAAGACCTCTAAGGTCCTCTGAGTCTGACCATTGGCCCAGCGCTGCCAGGTCATCACTAAACCACATCTCTTAGCACCACATCTACAACCACGTCCTTCCAGGAATAGGCTTCCCCACTTCACTGGGCAGTCAGAGAGGGTGGGTTTGGCTCTGAATTTGCAGGACACAGAATTCCTCAAGGCCAGGACATCCTGTGCACACTCTAGCCTAGCTCTTGGAGATGCACCATGCTTGCAGGGAAGCCCTCACCTCCTTGACTGGGGCAGACAAATGGCTGTCTTCTCCCTGTGCCTCATCCAGGGTGTTCCAAATGGATCTTCCTGTGTTTCCTTCACAGGGTGTTCAAGAAGACCAGCCCCAACAGCAAGGTGAGTCCATGCACATAGAGAAGGGACTGCACACCCTGTCCTTGGGTGTGGGTCTGCCCAAGATGTAGGCTTGGGACTCTTCCAGGGTGGCTCTGCCCAGGGAATGGCATGCAGGCTGGGTTTCTCTTCCCTTTGAAATCTGATTGACTCTTGCTACACCTGCCATGATGCCACCACAGGACTTGAACAGAAAAATTAAAGTTAACTCTATACAAGCCCTTAAATGTGATGCCTGGTCTGACACGCTCACAGCAGGGTCAACAAATCCTCTGACACAACCCAGGGCTGGAAAATTTTGGCCAATTCAATGGCAAACACTAAACCCACTTCTTCTTTCCTTCCACTGTGTGCCATCTCCAGCTGTCCATCTACCTGGGGAAGAGAGATTTTGTGGATCATGTAGAGAAAGTGGACTCTGTAGGTGAGTGGGGTGATGCTAGTCATGGTAGAGGAAGCATGGGCAGTGAGTGGTCCTGAGGGGCTGGTGGCTGCTCATCTCTGCTTCCTGCCAGGGCAGGAGGAGCAAGAGCAGCTCCACAGGAGCAAGCATCCTGTTTGTATGCAGATACTCTTACAGGAAAATGGAGGTGAAAGGGACAACGTCCCTTTGCAAAACAGCCTGACTGTGCTGCTGGTGGAAATGCTGGAGGAGGCATCACCATTCCCCTGACCAGCAGCTCTCCTTGGTTGCCCTCCCAGCCAAGGAGCAGATGATTTGGATTTAAAAAACATGGGCTTTGCAAGGGTCCTCCTGAGCAGCTGAGCTTACCAGCCCTTTCCCTCTGTTCCTTTGCAGATGGTGTCTGCCTGATCGACCCGGAGTACCTAAAGGACAGGAAAGGTATTGAGACACAAAGCTCCATGTTACGAAGGGGAAGGGATGGAAGCCAGTGCAAAGCTCACCAGTAACCTGGGACTGTAGTCAGGTTAAAGCTGTAACAGCTCATCTGCAGCTCATTGTACATTAGGGTGGTGGTGGCTGACCCAGGACAGAAAGCTGCCTCTTTCTTCTCACCTCTTCTGCCTGGGGCACAGTTCTGAAGCCACCCAAGCCCCGCAGAAAGATGCGATGAGCTTTATTAACTTTGGTGTTTGAGGTCTGAGGTCCTGACAACAGGCTGATATTTCTCCTGAGGAGTTATTAAAGCAGTTTTTCTTTCCTTCCTCTTTATTCAACCCCTTTCCCCCTGTGCCTTCCCTTCACCTCCCCCTTGCCCTAACCCTGCTCCTCTCCATTTTCACCTGGCCTCAGTGTACGTGACGCTGACTTGCGCCTTTCGCTACGGCCGAGATGACCTCGACGTTATTGGGCTGACCTTCAGGAAGGACCTCTATGTCCTGACCACCCAGATCTTCCCACCAGTGCCAGACCAGACACCCAAAACCCTCACTCCTTTGCAGGACAAACTGTTGAAGAAGCTTGGGGAGAATGCCTACCCCTTCACCTTTGAGGTAGGGGCTGCTCAGCCCTTCCTGGCTGCACATCTCCATGGTGTGCGCCAGGGCCCATACCTGGGCATGCTCTTTATTTACCTTTTTTTCTTTTTTACCCTGTTCTGCCCAGATTGCCACCAACCTGCCCTGCTCGGTAACCCTCCAGCCAGGTCCTGATGATGTGGGAAAGGTGAGTCGCTGTCCCCAACCCCTGTCCCCTGGAGTCACTCAGTCATGGAGTGCCAAAAAGTAAGAGCTGCTTCTCTTAAATGGGCATGTGGCCTGTGGTGTGAGGATTGGGGTGGAAGGATGGCTGGAGCTGGGACCAGGATCTCCAGAGATGCAGTAGAAGGAGGGAAAATAACTCAAGGTAGCTCTGAGACCCTCCTGCTTAGTGACTGTACATATCCCCCCCAGGCCTGTGGTGTGGACTTCGAGGTCAAAGGATTTTGTGCTGAAAATCTGGAGGAGAAAATTCACAAGAGGTATTTGAAGGGGATCCCTTTCCTTTCCTGTGGTCCTAAAAAGACCAAAGAGATGATTTTGAGGCAGCCAGTTCCAGGCTCAGGCTGAGGACCATCATCAGCCTGAGGCATGCTTGGCTCAGGTACTTTGCCTGGAGGAGGGGCAGTGGTCCCAAGTCAGAGCCCACCACATCCTACAAGCAGGCTGCAGCTTGCACCATTTGGCTACAGACACTATGATGTCCCCAGAGGCAGCCCCTTGAAGGCCTCACTGATCTGTGGTGGGGCCAGGGGTGACCACTCGTTGCCCTGCAGGAACTCGGTGCGCCTTATCATCCGCAAGATCCAGTTTGCACCCATGAACACGGGGCCAGCCCCAAAGTCGGAGACCACTCGGCAGTTCATGATGTCCGACAAGCCCCTGCACCTTGAAGCCTCCCTGGATAAGGAGGTCAGTATGGAGGACTGTCCCCTGGCTCGTGCCACCACATGCATTCCCAGGGCTGGGGACTGGGATGCATGGTCATGTAACTGAGCCTCTTCCCCCTGCAGATCTACTACCACGGAGACCCCATCAATGTGACTGTCAACATCAACAACACCACCAACAAGATCGTGAAAAAAATTAAGATTTCAGGTGAGAGGGGGCAGGAAGGGGCACACCCAGCACCCAGTGTGCATCCTGGACTCCCCAGAGCAGGTAGGCACTGTGTGCCCATGCCTGTGATGTGTCACCAACACCTCTCCCTCTTTTGTCTCTCCTCAGTTGATCAGATCACAGACGTTGTCCTCTATTCGCTGGATAAATACACAAAGACTGTGTGCAGTGAGGAGATAAAGTAAGCAGAAAGGGGCTGAGGGTGGCATTGAGGGCAGAGGGAGGAGAAGAAAGGAGGATGAGGAGGAGGAGGGGAGAGTAACAGAGACAAGATGGTTTTATACCAGGCAACACAAGTATCAGGCTGAGAGAAGCAAATACAGAGGAAGCAGAAGAGAGGGAAGGCTGTGAACACCATACCCCCAGCACAAGCCAGTGCTGGCTGTGGAGGTCCCTGGGGGCTGGTGAGCAGCTGCCCTCTGCTTCCTCTCCTCGCTTTGCATCTCTGAGGCCAGCCACAACCTCTGCACCCCTAAGAACCAGAGCAGCTGCAGAAGAGACGGGGGGCAAAAAAAGAAGTGGTTGTGTGAGGGAGGGAGAGGAGGAAACCGGCCCAGACAGCTGCGTGGGGAGGGCAGGGTGGCAGGTCTGGCTCTGCCCAGGTGCCTGGCGGGATGCTGAGCATCCTCGGGTAAGTGCTGAGCACTCAGCAGGCTGATGCTGGCTCTGAACTCTCCTGTCCAACCTCTTCCAGTGAGACTGTGGCAGCCAATTCCACCTTCTCCAAAACGTACTCAGTCACCCCCACGCTCGCGGCCAACCGCGAGAAGCGAGGCCTCGCTCTCGATGGCAAGCTCAAGCATGAGGACACCAACCTGGCCTCCACCACCATGTAAGAGCTAAGTGAGGTTCCTTTGACTCCCTGCTATGGACAGACCCACACCTTCCCCCCTCTCCAACAGCTCCATGCTGCTCAGGATGCTGTGAGCTCCCACCAAGGGTCCCCCAAAACCTCCTGTGCCTGATCCCCCAGAAAACTAAGGGATTTTGTGACTGTCACAATCTCACCCCTACATCTTGTAAGAGAGAGTAGTGGCTCAGTCTCAACCATCATCAGAAGTCTCTATACCCCTCTGAAGAGCTACATCAGGTCTTATCTTGGGAGTAAATCCCAGCTTAGGTGGCCTCCAGAAACTGCGCTGTGGCTTCAGCCAAGTGATCTACTCTCCCCTCTCCTCTACTGCCATGTTGTGTTGTCTGCTCCCAGTGTACCCACCATGAAACAGGGCACACCAGCAGCCCTGTGAGCTGTGGTGGAGGGAGCAGATGAGTCTGTAGTTGTCTGTGGACAGCACTGCTGACCTCACTGCTCCGTTCTGTCTTTCCCCTAGCCTGAGACCTGGCATGGACAAGGAAGTGCTGGGCATCTTGGTGTCCTACAAAGTGAAGGTCAACCTGGTGGTGTCCCGAGGAGGGTGAGGCTCTGCAGGCACGGGTGTAGGGACCATCGCCTTGGGCCACGCTGTGGGATCTTGTATTAATGGGCATATGATGAAGGGATCCCCACCTCATGGATCCCCACATCCCTCCCCTGCTCATCTGGGCCATAGGGCAGCTGGGTACTGGGCTGGTCTCTGACTCCACCCCCATCACTGCTGCCCTTCAGCCCTACTATAAACCATCTTTTATCTTACTATAAAGCAAAGTCTAACACCTCCTCTCCTCTGCCTCATCTGATTTCTGCCTCTTCTCTCTCACTGCTGCAGCATCCTGGGGGATCTCACTTCCAGGTAAGGGAGAGCTGCCTGCAGGGCTGGGCATGGTGTGGTGCTGGGCAGGTTTATTGAGAGAAGTCCTTTTCCTTCCAGTGACGTTGGGGTTGAGATGCCTGTCATCCTGATGCACCCGAAGCCTGCGGATGGTAAGCAGTGCTTGGGATGCTGCCAAAAAGGCAGCCCCAGGTCAGAGGGAAACTGGTAAAAGTAGTGCTGATGCAGCTGCCTCCCTGGCTGCTATCCACACCATCTCTTTCCTGAAAACCACCTGAGCATTAAGAGAGGTTAGCTGAAATGTCCGTTCTCTACTAATCTGCCTGTGTCTCTCTCAATCCTTGCCTTCCTGTGCTTTGCTTATCAATGGACTACAGATAAACCAAGGTAAGGAGGTGACTCCTTACACCTTAAGCCAGTGCTTCCTCTAACATACAGATGCATCACATAATGGATGTCATAGATCCATTGCAGATGGGTATCACAGGTCCATCACAGACAGATGTGATGCCCCATGCCAGTTTGAGATTCCATCCTTGGATTAGAACATCCAAGTCTCAAAGTCCTGAGTTCCTGTGTCACAGCAGAAAGCATAACCCCCTCCAAAGTCAGCAGGAGTGCTGTCACAATCTGAAAGGACTCAAATGCTGGGCTCAGGATGCGTTCTGCACGTCTCCAGGGCTTGTTTTACAACTCCCCTTACTGCAAACACAGCAGCCTCTGCTGCTGCCAGCACAGCCCTTGCCTTGTCTCTCAGCAGCAGCCAGCAGTGCCGTGTCTCCGAGTCACAAATGCCACTGCTTGACAAACATCCCCTACGGTCCCTGTCCGCCCCATGCTGACATTTCTCAGCTGCTGGAGGCAGCGCTGGTCACAGCCCCGTGCCCCAACATGCTCCTCGATGCCAGAGTCCTCTTCTCCTCCCACCACACGAGATTATTCCAGCTGAAGCCACAGATGGGGTTATTTCCCTCCAGAAAGCTGCAGCATGCCAAAGCCATTCCTGGCAGCCCTGCAGCTGGCCCTGGCTCGTAAAGCCCCCAAAGGCTGTTTTTGTGTCTGGTTACACCCTGACACAGGACACGAGCACTGGGACTTGGAGCCCGAAAACTCTGGCTGCGAGGGCAGGGTCTTCACACCAAAGTCGATTGGTTTCTCAGCTCAGCTAGGAAATTTCAGTTTCCAGAGGAGGAAATCTCTTGGCCTGTCCCCACGATTGCTCCTTGTAGATTTTTGCCAAGTCGTTTCACATTCACAAGCTTTTGGCAGGGGTTTTGCTGACTCTTTTTTTCCATTTTCTTACCCCGGTTTTCATTTTGTGGCTCTCCCTTGATGTCATCTACCATTTGTCTTTGACAAGAAGGTAACTAATCTCTTTGTTTCCACTTTAATTTCTTTTCCTTCCTTTTTTTTTTCCTTGACAATGCAAAAATATGTCTTGAAAACTGCTGAAGCAGTGGCCTAAGAGCAGTCATGTACGCTCTCAGCTGAGCCAGCAATCTGCCCTGCATTCCTGTGCTGGGGTCAGGCCGTGGGTTTGCAGCGACCTGAGTGTTTCCTGTCGTGTGTGTGGGGACAGGGACAGGGTGAGGGACCACGCTGCACCCCAGTGGGAGCAAAGTTTGGGTGTCAGCATACATTCGGCTCTCTTCAGTGATGGGCACACCGGGCAGCCAGGCTGTGGGCTCCCCAAGGCTGCCTTCCCCTTGCTCACCACCATGCTCTGCTCTCCCTTCCAGCGAGGAGGACATCGTCATCGAGGAATTCGCTCGCCAAAAACTCAAGGGGGAGAAAGACGACGAAGATGAGAAGGAGGAAGCTGAGAAAGAGTAAAGCTAACCTGCCGCCTGCCTGCACTGACAGCCACTGGTCCCCGGTTTGGGATGTAGATGCCCGTAGCGTGTTCCCCGCCGCACCGCACGCGGTGCAGACCCCTCCGCCCTCTCCCCGCGGTGCGATGTGTTCCTTTAGGTACTTCCTCCTCTCCCCCGGGCTCCACCACGCTGCCTCCAAGCCCCGTTCGCGGTGGCACAAGCCACCTGGTACCGCCGCCCCGGAAAGGCGCTGCCACCTCCCTGAGCCCATGGATACCGGCGAGGGCAGAGGGAGGGTGCGTCGGAGCCTGGCCGAATGCCGTCAGCAGCGTTGTTGTGTCGTTTGCCTGCGTTATGCAATACTCTGTGACACCGTTCTAAATAAACCCGCCCCAGTGGCCCGGTGACAGGCTCCGTGTTGTGATGGGGGGCGGGGGAGCACTCCGTGCCGTCGGAGAGCGCCGCACCGAGCAGCCGGGGCCTCAACCCGCCTCGGCGGAAGAACCAAGCGACGACCGCTTCCAGCCTGGCCTCCCGGTGCCAGGCCCCGACCGCTACCGGCCGCCGCCACGGCAGGCGCCCGCCCCTCGACGGGGCGGAGGTGACGTATGCGTGACGGCAGCGGAAGTGACGCGCAGCGCGACGGGCGGGGCGGTGGCGGTGCCGGTGTGCGCTCGGTGGTTTCTCCTTCTCCTCAGTCACGGCTCCGGCTCGGCCTCCCCGCGCCGCCATGTCCGCGCCCGGCAGCGGCGGCGAGTTCGGGAACCCGCTGAGGAAGTTCAAGCTCGTCTTTCTGGGCGAGCAGAGCGGTGAGCTGGGCGGCGGCGGGAGGAGTCCCGGGGGCCCGGCACCGCTGGGAGGGGGCGGTGAGGGGCCGTCATGGGCTTAGCCCTGGGAGGTGGGCGGTGAGGAGCCGCGAGGAAGCGCTCGGGGCCGTTCCGAACCGTTAAGGGCCCGGAGCGTGCGTTGAGGGCGGGGGAAAGGCAGCGCCGTGAGCTCGCGGCGAGCCGGGCGGGTGGGGTGCGTGAGGAGCCGCTGAGGCCCGCGAGGGCGTTGCGGTGGCGGAGGAGCCGTTAAGGGCCGCTCCCCGCCCAGAGAGAAGGCGGTGACGAGCCTTCCGGGGTCCCCGCGGGAGGCACCGGCCGGGGAGGGGCGGCCCCGCCGCTCTCCGGCCTTAGGCCTCGGGCTTGGCGAGCGCCCCGGGCCCCATTGTCACTCGGCTGGCCTGGCTGCTCGCCTGCCGGGATCTGGCCTCGTCCCGGGGCCGGCCCGCAGTGTGCTGTCGGGAGGCGCGGGGCTTGGCGGAGCCGGGCGGGCCTCTCTGCTGGCTGTTGAGGTGCTGCTCGGCCCTGTGTTGTGTGGCGCTGGCCGCGGCCACACCGGGCCTGTGGCGTGTACCGGAGAGAGAAAATAAACAGCAAAACGATGCTCTTGGCGCAGCGTGGCTGCTGCCTCCCTCACGTCTGCGTTTTCCGTGTTTGTTTTACGTGGAAGTTGTCTTCCTTTCGTACCTTTTTTTTAACAATATAGAGATGAGTTGGATCTTTTTCATAGAATTGTGATATTGTTTACTGTGTTGCCCTCTTTACTACTTGCCTCCTTGGTCCCAGAGCTGTAGATCTTGGAGGAGTTTTCAGGAGTTACTAAATTTTCCTGCCTTAGCGAGGTGGGATTGGTGTTCCTGTTGACAGACATTTGTCTCATTTTGTTTTGACCCTCTCCAGTGTTTACAATTCCACAACCTTTCTAGGCGATTTATTCCTTTCCCCTCTTCTGTCTGCGTCTTTTGAATTTTTCTCAGTTTCCTGAGGTGGAATCTTTGGTTCTCGTTTCTTGTCAGTTCTGCACTTTTTTTCTCTTGATAATATTTGGAGACTTAAATGCAAAGTTTTTAAGCAAGCTGCCAAAGTTTATTCTGTAAATAAAATTTTGCTGTGAATAAATTAGTCTTGAATGTTGCTTTTCTATCCAGCCAGAAGCAGATAAACAGTGTCTGGGACATCGCCCTGTCTTGTTTTGTTGTTTTTGCCTAGAAGACCTAGACTTGGTGATTACATAAGTAGCAAAATATGATTAAGGAGCAGATTTGTTGTTTCATAGAATCATGGAATGTTTTGAGTTGGAAAGAACCTTAAAGATCATCTAGTTCCAAGCCCCCTGCCATGGACAGGGACATCTTCAATTAGATCAGGTTACTCAAGGCCCCATCCAACCTGGCTTTGTTTGTTTAGAGCAACCAGTTCTTTATCATGTGTATCCCAACCTTCCTCTTTTGAGGATGACATTTTTGTCATGATTTGTTTTTGACCTATTGAAGTCAATTTGTCTTGACAGACTTCTGTAATTTTGTGAATGAATTTCATCACTGGTGATGAATTTCACAGGAGAATGTAGCTGGGAAATGTGGCCTGAGATAGGCAGCTTCACGCTGATGCTGTACCAGCCTGCCACTCCCAAAGCAGTGACTTTTTTTTTCTTCTTCTTCCTCTGTTTTGTTTTGTTTTTTTGTTTGTTTGTTTGATTGATTTTTGTTTTGTTTTTGTTTTGTTGTGGTTTTTCCCGCTGCTGCTTGGAAGTAATTTTTCTTTTCTCTTTGTAGTTGGAAAGACATCTCTGATCACCAGATTTATGTATGACAGTTTTGACAATACTTACCAGGTATGTGGTAGTCTTGTTTTATTTTTTATATATATATATAGGTAAATCTATTCCCTGCTATTAATATTTATTCCTGTGAGCGCTCCAAGGGCCAAGCACATTTCTCCATGAGCTACCAGTTAAATATCATTTGTAAGGTTGTAACATACCTTGAAGTAGAGATGAGGCTTTGTGATCAAAGCTAAGCATCTAACATGATGTTAGGAAGGTAGTGTACAGTAAAGCAGTAGGGTTTAGATCCTGCCTGGACATGCAAGAAGCTTAGAGGAAAACAGGGAGAAACATTGCCTTATGAAGTTGGCTAATGGAGAAGATGGTGCTCAGGATACCTGGCTGGATATGGAAACAGAGGAGACAGAGAATAGGTAAGATGTGAACACACATGGTGGTTCTTGGTCTCTAGGGTCTGTAGAGGCTTTCCATTTAGGTGCAAATAGTTGAGTCCAGAGTGTATAGCTAGTTCTGCATGGTAAATCCTCTCCTTTTTTCTTAGTTAAAAAATTAGTGGTTCTAAAAGGCTATCAATGGAAAAATTTGGGAATTCTGGGCAGAGCAAGAGAAGGGTAGAGATGAAGAGGCTGAAGGTGTGCAAGAGACCTGGAAAGTTTCTGGAAGAGTTGGTTGCATTAGAAGCACTTAGTGGTATTTCAGAAC
Organism: Ramphastos sulfuratus; assembly: GCA_013399055.1. Classification (NCBI taxonomy): domain Eukaryota; kingdom Metazoa; phylum Chordata; class Aves; order Piciformes; family Ramphastidae; genus Ramphastos; species Ramphastos sulfuratus. Next base: position 99,605 of record WBNM01040280.1, read on the forward strand.
ACACCAGGTACCTTTGAAGAAGATGAGATTGAAGAACTATGTTTTCATTCTGGCCAGATAAAGCTACTGGTACAGACTGGGGTTAAGTTGGCAAAGGAAGAGAAGATTGTTTTCTTGTCATATGCATCACAACATTCCTAATCTCAGGACCAAGTTTTCATTATACTGAATTTTTGACCTACTGAGATTGATTTGGCTTAACAGATTTCTGTCAATTTCCCTTCATTTCTTCCTCCCTTCATTTCTTCCTCCCTTCATTTCTTCCTCCCTTCATTTCTTCCTCCCTTCATTTCTTCCTCCCTTCATTTCTTCCTCCCTTCATTTCTTCCTCCCTTCATTTCTTCCTCCCTTCATTTCTTCCTCCCTTCATTTCTTCCTCCCTTCATTTCTTCCTCCCTTCATTTCTTCCTCCCTTCATTTCTTCCTCCCTTCATTTCTTCCTCCCTTCATTTCTTCCTCCCTTCATTTCTTCCTCCCTTCATTTCTTCCTCCCTTCATTTCTTCCTCCCTTCATTTCTTCCTCCCTTCATTTCTTCCTCCCTTCATTTCTTCCTCCCTTCATTTCTTCCTCCCTTCATTTCTTCCTCCCTTCATTTCTTCCTCCCTTCATTTCTTCCTCCCTTCATTTCTTCCTCCCTTCATTTCTTCCTCCCTTCATTTCTTCCTCCCTTCATTTCTTCCTCCCTTCATTTCTTCCTCCCTTCATTTCTTCCTCCCTTCATTTCTTCCTCCCTTCATTTCTTCCTCCCTTCATTTCTTCCTCCCTTCATTTCTTCCTCCCTTCATTTCTTTTCCTGACTTTGGTGAGGTGCTCTCCCAGATTTATCTGCTCATTGCAGTTGTCATAAACTGTGTGCCAGCTGCAGAAAATAGGAATCCCAGAAATAAATATTCACTAAATGGTTCACATTCTGATGGAGACCTTCCAGAACAGGTAATGTTGCTTCTGTTTGTTAAGACTGGAGATTATCTGTCTTAAAATAACGAAACTATTCCCTCAGTAACCTGTTTCCTGGGGTTATGATGTACTAGGATGTTTGCTTGATTTAAATGCCTGGGAGCACATCTGATGTAGTAAATTAAATGTCTTTGTGCCGGAATTGCTGTACAGCAACAGGAATGTGAGTGGAAGGAGGCTCGCAGAAAGAGCTGCCTGGGAAATGGAGCTTCTGAATGTCACTGTGAAGCAAGCACGTTCTGCAGTGCAAAGCCCTGAATAAACACAGCTCTTTAGCTTGCAGCTCAGCCACCCAAAATTTATACATGTGCTTTGCTCTGCAGTCGAGTTCTTTCTTAACAAGATAACTCGTGCCAGACCGAGTTGTGGTAGACCAGAAAGAGCTGCCAGTTCAGATGTGATGTGTTAAGATCTGTGAATGTCTGAGGCTGAAATCAAGTCTTGGAGATTCTTGTTAGGTGAGGTGTTGCTGTGAAGTGAAGATGCTGCAGATACCCAGATTGCTGTGTTTGTGTCCACTATACTGAAGGCAAATGACTTGAGCAGTGTTATGCTAAGTTAGTGATGGTTTCTGAGAGCTTGCAGAGGAAGCTCTGATTTGCAGATGCTGAAAGGCAAGCGGCAGTTGCTGACAGTTTCCTTCTTTCCAGGCGACCATTGGGATCGATTTCCTGTCAAAAACGATGTACCTGGAGGATCGCACGGTGAGTGAGGCATCTGTGTGAGAGCATGGCAGCTGCTGGGCCTGCCTGCTCCTCCAAGGGCTGCTGAATTCCCCCAGCAGCCTTTGAGGCCTGTCTTGAATCAAATCTCTGACCTACTCTCCTGTTTATTAATACCTGATATTTCTAGAATGAAGGCAGAATCTTTCATGGAGCTAACATCTGTATCCCAAGGAATGGGCTCTGTTATGTGTAGCTCAGGCATAGTTTGCTCCCAGAATTTGCAGCTCTGTAGAATTGTCAGTGTAAATGGGTCTGAGCAGACAGACCTCAGGCAGATCCAAGTCTTGAGGTCAGTCACGATTGCCAGTGGTGACATAGCTTCTCCTCACAGAAAGGCTTCTTTTGTGACACAGTTCTGACATGCTGTTAATAAATAATAAAGCTATTTTGGATTTAGCTGGCATGAGATTCCTTTCTGCATAAAAAGATCCCTCTCATCCCTCTCCTGTCTTCCAATATTTGTCTTTTCATTAGTTCATGCTTTGTTGTTTCTTGCCTTTTTGCTGGATTACTGCTGCCTGAGAAGTGTGAAACTGGTATGGGAGAGGAAGGGGGCAGCGGAAGCCCTTTGTTGCTGCTTTTGGTCTGTTGCTTCTGAAGTCTCAGCCCAGTACAGGCTGAGTGCTTCTCTGCCATCTTACCAGGCATTTGTTGTTAGAAAGGACCTTGCTTAATCTTTGTTTGGGGGAAACTGCCTGGCTGCCATTCTTCAGTGGTACTGGCAGTGGCAGAAAGAGATTCTGATGAAGGCTATGGTGAGGGGCCTGGAGCATCTCTCTGAGGAGGAAAGGCTGAGAGCCCTGGGGCTGTTTAGGAGAAGAGCAGACTGGGAAGGGATCTTCCTAATGCTAATCAGTAGCTAAAGGGTGGCGGGCAAGAGAATGGGGCCAGACTATTTTCAGTAGTGCCCAGCAACAGGACAAGGAGCAGTGGACGCAGATTGGAACCTAGGAAGTTACATCTGAATGTGAGGAAAAACTTTTGCTGAGAGGGTGCAGGAGCCCTGGGAAGGCTTCTCAGAGAGGTGGTGAAGTCTCCTTCTGTGAACAAATTCCAAACCTTTCTGGACACTGTGATCCTGGACAACTTGCTGTGGATGCTCTTGCTTTAGCCGTGGGGTTGGGGTAGGTCCTCTCAAGTGGTCTCTTCTAGTCCCCACTATGCTGGAATTCTGTGAAGAAAAAGGTGTGAAGGTGAGTTGGAGTGCCTGGAGGTTGTTTTCAGGAGTGTAGCCTTGATTTCTGGTGGGTGTGTAGGTCAGGATGTCATTCATTTGCTGGCCCACCATCCAGAACTGCCCTTTGCTTTGCAGTGTCAGACAGACGGTTAACTTCCCTGATTGCATAGGTGGCACACAGAGCCTGTAAAGCCTGTTTAAATAACAGAGCAGTGTTGAGTGTAGATAAGAGGAGGGAGAAGTGCAAGCACACAAGGCAAGAATATTCAGAGTTGGAGATAATTTCACAGATATGGCTGGTGCTGTATTTTGCAATAAGCTTTGACTGCTGGGCTTGAAATGAGGAATGCTAAGCCTCTACCTGCAGTGATGCTTTGGTGTATCTGCTGTGTCCTTACACCAGATAATGTATCCTGAAATTATACCCAGGATGGATCATTCATCTCTGAATGCTTGGAAGGGGCAAATAGAGGTGGACTTTGATTCTTCAAAGCCACTGCAGTAGCCTCCCACAGAGACCAACCATAGTTGTGCTGTTTGCAGTGCATTAGGACCTGTGGTATTAAGTGAAGCAGGGCCGTAAGAAGCCCCATCCTTATCCTCCCCACTGTCAGGCTGCCAGCTCCATGTCACAGCTACAACCTGCTGAAAGACAGGGGAGTGTTTCCTTTTCTGTGTCTCCATATCGACCCAGACTTGTTGGTTTTGAGCACAAGATAAGCCAGTCTAGAGGGTGTTTGCTGCTCTGGCTTGTACCCCACTGCCATGTTTCACCACATCAGGCTTTCTAGAGGGTTTGTTGGTAGAGGGACTAGCTGTAGGCTGCAGCATGCTTGTGTGGCTGATAGAGCCAGAGTCCTTGCACAGCAGGGTGCACTGAGGTAGGTATGCTCGTTTCCCTGCTTAGCAGATGGTGTGAGGAGATATTTTTTTTTTTAGGGATATCTTTGTTTTATGTGATCAAATAGAAGAACTTGTTGGTATGTGTGAGTTCCTGATTGGTCTGTGGAGGGAGGGAAGTTTCTGAAACATGCTAGGCTGAGGTTGCTGTGAGAATGTGAAGTGTCGTTGGCTCTTCTCACATTTCTGTTCCATTTTAACTTTCCTTCTGTTGCATTATGTTTGCCTTGCAGTTTTTGTTTTGGTTTTGGATTTTTTTTTTCCTTTTAATTTTGATTTCACTTGAGTTTTGGTTTTTGTTTTCCATTTCCCTGCTCTTTCCCCTTCCTTCTTCCCCTACACTTTTCCATTTCCCAGATCAGGCTGCAGCTGTGGGATACAGCCGGCCAGGAGAGGTTCCGCAGCCTCATTCCCAGCTACATCCGTGACTCTGCTGTGGCTGTCATTGTCTTTGACATTACAAGTAGGTATTGAGCCCCAGTGTCTGCAGGGACCTTGCTTTTAACATGTACTCTTTATGTGTTGGAAGTGGTGGTAGTATCTAAAAGGAGTTAAGATAGGCCATTGGTCCCCAAGGCTGTAGGTGTTTCATGGGCTGAGGGGACATAGCTGAGTATCATGTCCATAATCAGTGGAAACTCTATCCTGTAATTCAAACCTGGGGGCCTGGAAAACTCTGGTCTACTTAAAGCTCAAAGGATGGCAGTGATGCACAGAGGTCTGGCAGGTAGGTGAGACGGGGTTGTGACTTCTTGTGTGTTTGTGCTGAGTGGAGTGAAGGGTGATTGGGAGCCTTTGGAAAGCTTTTTCTGGTTTTGGTGTTGATTTTAAACCTCAGAATTTTTTTTTTCTTCCTTTCTGGATAACCAGGGAGGTAATAAAAGTACCAACCTCAGATGGCAAAGCAAAGGAACGCTGTCAGAGCAGGTAAAAAAACCAGAACAACATCCATTTAAATCTAAGCTCTGTAGCTACTTAGGAGGATCCAAGACTCTTGTCTCAATGGAGAAGAGAGCTGGCAATTGATATGAGTAGCGAGAGCGCCTTTGAAAGAGATGGAAATGCCATCATCTCTGAAGAACAAACAAGCTTAGATGGAAAGTGTAACTCTTGGCATGATTGTTTTAGTATAAGCTCTAAAGACATGAACACAATTGCTCCATTCTAACTCCTTGATATTGATTCCACTTGATCTGACTTTCTCAGTTAAGCTACAGTATCAGCATAAATGCCTAGACAGGATTTACCCCAGTGAACCAACAGCAGGCCAAGTCTTAAGTGAAGGATATAGCTCAGGTGCAAAACTTCTGGGCCACCTTTATTCTGTCACAAACTTGGTCCTAGTGAGGCTTTAAGGACCAGGGATCTGTTTCTCTTCCTTTAACTGCAGTGTTTAACAAATAATAGACTTGTGTTACAATTTGTCTTATGTACTGAGGAGAAATAATGCCATGATCTTTCTCCCAATCCTGTAGCTTAAATATTATTAACTCTGGGAGGATTTCTGTTTTGGGGCAAACTGATGTGAAGCTGAAGCAATCTCTTAAGGGATGAGGAGTGATGAAATGTGTGTGTGATGACTTAACACTGCCTCCCCTAGATGCATTCCCGGCATGTCAGGCTGCAGTTTGGCATCCCTTCTCCCTGCTGTTGTGACAGCTGTTTAGCCAGGCACATGGAAGAATCTTGCCAGTCTAGGCTGTTCTCTTCAGCTTCTAGACATGTCAAAAATAGTTTGGTGGTAGGTGATCTCACCATGCCTTGGTAACAGTCTGATCTGTTCAGATAATGCTGTGTTTTCTTGTTATTGCTCTGCTCTGAGTGACTGAGTGGCTTTTAGTTTTCTTGTATTACTGCAGGAACATGCTCTGAGGGTATGATGATAGTGAGCACTGGTTTCCTTTTACCACTCTGAAGAGCTATTTATTTACATTGTCTTTAGTGGTAACTGTATTTGGGAAAGTCAAATAGCCTGCTCTAAGTTAGTGCTTTTGGTAGTGGTATAAAATAGGCACAGTCCCGAAGGACATGTTTAAGTACCAGCCAAGATACTCCTAAATAAAGAGCAAAACTGTTACCTAGTCTGTGGGGAACTGAGAAGGACAAGAGAAATTGCTTGTTGTTAATCTGCTGGGCATCTTGAAATGCAAGTATAGAGATCTGTGATGAGAGTTCCTGCTGCAGCTCAGGCCCCTTTGACTAAAATTCCCTTGTTTCTAAGAGGCTGGGTAAATCTCTGGCTGAGGACCTTCCCTCTTTCCAGGCCGAAAGGGTCATCAGCACACTGTTGTGTTTGAGTGGATTGTTGGTATTTTATCTTCCTCTCCAAAATGGGTGCAGACACTGACTTTTAAAAGTGAGAAGCCATGGAAATACTGCACATGGTACCTGCATACCAGCTGAAGACCTTCCCTCGACAGTATTACCCTTCACTACAAGATTACAGGGCCCAGTTTTAATTCCACAGTGCTGTGGTCTTCCTCTAACTGCCTTTTTGTAAGTCTAGAGGTTGGAGTGTTTAAATCACCACCTCACTAAACTTCCATTGATCAATAGTCTTATGTAGCAGCAATGTCCTGGGGACTATGTGGAGTCCAGAAGCTGACATCATCAATCTGATCTTCCAGCACTGGTGTAGTCCAGGTGCTCAGAATTTGTCACCCTCAGTTTCCTGGGGTAATGAAGAGCCCTGACTTTTGGTACTGTAGTGAATGCTGCCTCCAAAATGAAGCCTGAGCTAATTGCTTTAACTGTAAGCTCTAATCTTCCATAAGCCCTGGGGCATCAGGGGCTACACACCCCGATGCAGCCATGTGCTCCATCCAACTTCTCTTTCTCTTCTAAGCAATTACTGGTCCTTCTGAAACTGTTTTCTCCCTGGTAGCCAGTCTCCTGCAAGCTGCCTTATTAACCACTGTTGTGGGCATAACCAGCTGCTCTTCCTCGGTGCAGAATGAGGGAGCACATCTAACCAATTCCCATAATTAAGCTGGGAACTAGTATCTGCCCTCTGGTGAAACTCCTGTGCCTGAGAATGCCAACAACGATCTGGTTTCCTGGCAGCTAGCCGTGTGGGGTAATGACTTGGAAGGAAATGATGTGGCTCCTGGTTGGGAAAAGCTTTTGTTTGGCATTCCCTTTGGTACTTGGGCATGTCTTGGCCATCTCTGTTTCAAACAGGCAGGTCCCAAACCTTAGAACTGTCAGCTGTAGTGGGGCAGTTTGTCTTTGGGCATAGCTGTGGAGATCAAACTGCACCTCTCCTACCACTGATGCTTACCCAAGAGGGAGAACCCAATACTCTGTGTCATGAAGCCTGCAGTGTGTTATTTGCTTTTATTTCTGCTAGAACTGAAGTTACTGATTGCTTTAATCTTCCATGAAAATCCCCATTGCCATCTTCTGGATACCTGGTGCAGGAGAATGGATGCTGTTTTGCTGCCTGGTGTCTGGGCTAAAGGAATTTGCATGTCTCTCATGTGGGAATTGCCCCAAACCCTTTGATCCGAGATGCTCTAGGCTAGTTCTGTGGAGGCCCCATAAGCAGTCCTGGGCAGACCAGTAAGACCAGCTTTATTGTGTTAGCTACCACTATCAGCAGTGAGGCAGTAGCCATAATCTCAAGCTTTTGGGCAACAGTGGAGCCTGTAGAGAAGCACAGGAGGTAACTGAAGCCTGTTACCTGCAAACAGAGTCAGAGAAGCCCCTTCCTGTAGTTTTTCAGGGTAAGGTTACAAGCTCAACCTCAGCTTCTCAAGAGTGAGCTGCATAGAGTTGACTCTAGACATGGCCTTTCTCTAAAGGACAGTTTCCCCCTCTCTTCTCCCTTGCTGTCTCTCTCTTTGTGCTCTCCCTGGCCTGGTACCAGCAGGTTCGGCTGCAGCTCTGGGACACAGCAGGCCAGGAGCGGTTCCGCAGTCTCATTCCCAGCTACATCCGCGACTCCACCATCGCCGTGGTAGTCTATGACATTACAAGTGAGTGATGCTTTGCTGTCTCCTTATTTGAAGTGCTGCATGTAAGCAGAACTAAGAGGTGACAACCAGAAGTTCTGCAAAAGGGTAATTAACATGAAAAACTTTCCTCCCTGCTCTGTTTTTCTGCCTGAGCAGAGAATGATTTATGGGTCGTTTATTTGTGGTGTGGAGAGATGTGGAGAAGCACCCAAGTTCAGGCATAGTGTTTTCCTTCTCTGAAATGAAGTTTTATCCTCACCAGTCCCATGCGATTCTTCCCTACAGACTTGAATTCTTTCCAGCAAACCTCCAAGTGGATTGATGATGTCCGGACAGAGAGAGGAAGTGATGTCATCATCATGTTGGTGGGGAACAAAACCGACCTGGCCGACAAGAGGTAACACAGGGGAACTGCCAGCCTTACTGCCCTCACCAGTAAATGCAAGGAACTGGCCAACTGGGCTTGGAAAGAATTGTTGATTTTCAAACAAAGCATAAATAGATGGTGATGAAATTCAGATTTCTGGTTTCAGCATGTGCAGAGCTACCCCTTTTTGCTGTTCTGCAAATAGTTTGTGGAGATGTGATGCTGAGGAACATGGTTTAGTGGTGTCCTGGTCGTGCTGGGTTAACAGTTGGACTTGATGATCTTAAAGGACAAGGGGCAATGGGTTTAAACTGGCAGAGGGGAGATTGAAACTGGATGTTAGGAGGAAGTTGTTTCCAGTGAAAGTGGTGAGGCACTGGCACAAGTAGCCCAGGGAGGTTGTGGCTGCTCCCTCCCTGGAGGTGTTCAAGGCCAGGTTGGACAAGGCCTTGAGTGACCTGTACTAGTGGGAGGTGTCCCTGCCTATGGCAGGGGGTTGGAACTAGATGATCCTTGAGGTCCCTTCCAACCTCACCATTCTATGATTCTATGACTCTTCCAACCAAAATGTTTCTATGATTCTAATTTTGGTTAAAACAAACTCACTTTAAAAAGCTCCTTAAGTAGAGACACTTAAGTATAGAGATACTTAAGTAAAGTATCTCTGTACCAAGTTTCTCAATAATGTATTTTGTTTGATTTTTTTTTTTTATCTTTTCATGGTGAGGTAAAGCCACAAAGGTGTCTTGTAAAAACAAAGCAATCTGCCTGTTTTCCTATTCCTATCCTGTTAATCCTATTCAAATCTCTCTCTGCTTGTGCAACTCTTTAAAATGTCATCTTGTTACCAGAACTAAATCGTTTCCCTCTGAGCATGAATTTCATGTCATCAAATCACAGAATGGTTTGGGTGGGAAGGGGCCTTTAAAGGTCATCTAGTCCAACCCACGTGCAGCCAGCAGGGACATCTTCAGTTGAAGCAGGTTGCTCAAAACCCTGTCCAGCCTGACGTGGAATGGCTTCAGGGATGGGGCATCTACCACCTCTCTTAACAGCCTGAGCCAGCATCTCCCTACACTCAGCATAAAAAAAATTCCTTCTGTCTAGTCCAGCTTTCCCTCTTTTGGTTTAAGACCATCAATCCTTGTCCTCTCAGAACAGGTCCTGCTAAAAATCCTATCCCCATCTTTCTTAAAGGCCCATTCAATGCATAACTAAAACTGAGACATTGTGGATATGTGAAAGGAAAGATTAAGAAAAGCAGAGGCTTAAAGTCATATGGACTTAATGTTTTGGAACATGTCCTAAAGCATTTTGCCTTTAAAACTCTTGGTCCTACAACAAATACAAACCAGCATGATAGCTTCTTAGAAAACAATAGGTGTCTTGAGCTTTTGGCATTTCTATTTCANAGTGGGAGGTGTCCCTGCCTATGGCAGGGGGTTGGAACTAGATGATCCTTGAGGTCCCTTCCAACCTCACCATTCTATGATTCTATGACTCTTCCAACCAAAATGTTTCTATGATTCTAATTTTGGTTAAAACAAACTCACTTTAAAAAGCTCCTTAAGTAGAGACACTTAAGTATAGAGATACTTAAGTAAAGTATCTCTGTACCAAGTTTCTCAATAATGTATTTTGTTTGATTTTTTTTTTTTATCTTTTCATGGTGAGGTAAAGCCACAAAGGTGTCTTGTAAAAACAAAGCAATCTGCCTGTTTTCCTATTCCTATCCTGTTAATCCTATTCAAATCTCTCTCTGCTTGTGCAACTCTTTAAAATGTCATCTTGTTACCAGAACTAAATCGTTTCCCTCTGAGCATGAATTTCATGTCATCAAATCACAGAATGGTTTGGGTGGGAAGGGGCCTTTAAAGGTCATCTAGTCCAACCCACGTGCAGCCAGCAGGGACATCTTCAGTTGAAGCAGGTTGCTCAAAACCCTGTCCAGCCTGACGTGGAATGGCTTCAGGGATGGGGCATCTACCACCTCTCTTAACAGCCTGAGCCAGCATCTCCCTACACTCAGCATAAAAAAAATTCCTTCTGTCTAGTCCAGCTTTCCCTCTTTTGGTTTAAGACCATCAATCCTTGTCCTCTCAGAACAGGTCCTGCTAAAAATCCTATCCCCATCTTTCTTAAAGGCCCATTCAATGCATAACTAAAACTGAGACATTGTGGATATGTGAAAGGAAAGATTAAGAAAAGCAGAGGCTTAAAGTCATATGGACTTAATGTTTTGGAACATGTCCTAAAGCATTTTGCCTTTAAAACTCTTGGTCCTACAACAAATACAAACCAGCATGATAGCTTCTTAGAAAACAATAGGTGTCTTGAGCTTTTGGCATTTCTATTTCAAATTCTTCATTGTTGGTTTAGCAGAAGTTTTGTTTAATGTTTTCATCATAAGAAGGGCACAGAGCTGCTGGAGCAAGTCCAGAGGAGGGCCACAAAGATGATCCAAGGGCAGGAGCAGCTCAGCTATGAAGATAGGCTGAGGGAGCTGAGGTTGTTCAGCCTTGCGAAGAGAAGCCTCCGAGGGGGACCTTAGAGCTGCCTTCAGTACCTGAAGGGATCCTACAGGAAGTCTGTAGAGGGACTTTTTGTAAAAGTCTCTAGAGACAGGACAAGAGGGAGTGGTTGTAAGTTGAGGGGACAGTAGGTTTGGACTGGATTTTAGGAATAAGCTCTTCAGTATAAGGATGATGAGACTGGAATAGGCTGCCCAGAGAGGTTGTGGTTGCCTCCTGCTTTGGGGTGTTCAAGACCAGGATGGATGAGGCCTTGAGCTAAGTCTAGTTGAGAGGTGTCTCTGCCCATAGTGGGGAGGTTGGAGTAGATGATCTCTCAGGTACCTTCCAACCTAGGCCATTTTGTGATTCAGAGATTATTCTTCTTTATCAAAGACATCAGAAACAGGAAAGGTTTTTATTTTAATGGTTTGTGCCATCAGTAGTTGGCAAAGGGAAGATGGAGTAACCAAGCCCTTTCAGTCCTTTAAACTGAAACACCTTCACATACAGCAGATGCTCTAAAATGGGTGCCCTGTATGTCACAGGATAAAGGAAATACTGAAGTGATGAGGAATTTGTATCTGATTTAAAAGTAAGGAAGTCAGAAAGGTGGCACTGAGAAACACTTGCATCTTGCAATGAAATTAGGCTTTATAAAACCAAACCCTTATCCTCTGGCTGTTCAGAAGACACTTCTGATCTAAAAAACAGCAGCATGAAAGCCTTTCAGGTGAAACATAAATGTTTCCTCAGAAAAATCTTGCACTAGTATCTGTTTACTCTGTTTCTTGGTGTGATAGAGCTAATAGGGATCTGATGTTTCGCTGCTGGATGCTGTCACAGTTTGAATTCCTGACTTTGCTTTCCTCACTCCTGCAGTGCTCATATCTCTTCAGAACATACTGTGATGTGTTTGGGCTTTTTTCCTCCTTTTGGTTTTGATGTTTTCCAAATGCTTGTGTGAGACAATGCCCAGCACCCCTGGCTGCACAAACTGCTCTCAGGAGATGCTTTCTGTCCCTGGACAAGCCATGCTGTTAGTTGTTAGTTTGCTATGCCCAGCAGGAAAAGCAGGGAGAACTCAAGTAACAGCAAGTGGTTTGAGTCAGTAGGGGAAAAGATGAAGTCAGACCTCTCTGTGGACTTTCTACTGATGGTTCTTACAGAGAGGTGTTCTATGTCCTCCATACAGACCACTTCAGCCTTGACAGCTATGTGGGCTTCTTCCACTTCCAGTAGGAGTTTGTTCTAAATGTGGAAATACTGGTAAAACTTGGTGCTCAGGGCTTCAGAAATACAACAGAAGTGTGTATAGCTGATTTGGGTTAATTTCAGGTGGCAGGCCCATGAGATCAGTCTAGTGTCTGAAGTCAGTCATAGAAAACCAACAGGAAAACCCATGATGTGCCAGCTCTGCATGTTGAGCACTTACTATCTCTTATGCCCTCTTGGGAGCTAGAAATAACTGCAGCTCCCTGACTGCATAACCTGGCATTTAGATTTGAGGCTTTCTAATTTAGATGAAAATCCAATTTCATGTGGAACTGGAAACCCCAATGGGATCATTTGAGCCTTGGACTATTTCCTGGTAGTACGTAAGTGGAGTGTGCGTGCAGGACTATTTGCCCAGCACTGCCTTGAGAATTAAAAATACCAGAAATTTGATTGAAACAGCTACAGTTGAAGTTCATGGAGCACTAGAAGTTCATATTTTAAAGTTTAATGTGACAGTAGTGCTGGTCCAGGCTAGAATTTGGAATTATGGTCTATATCCAGCTTTCCTTAAAAGAAGCTCCCTTGCCTGTCTTTAAAATGAAGTTAGATTTGTGTCAAACACTGAAGCTTTTCAGGCTGGACAAAGCCACAGCATCAGCCTGACCTTGGTCACAATTTTCAGGATTCAGAATACAGCTTTTGGAAGCTGTTCATCCTACAGTAAAAAGCAAGTGATGATGCAAGTTAAGTTCTGAGGCCAGAAAACTGAACTAAAAATAGCCTCATTCAGATCCGGTGCAGCCTGTGAAGCTTTTTCTTTTCTGTTCATGTCAGTTCAGTTCCTGCATTTTTCTTTTTATCAATTTTAGACTCTTTCCTTTTTGTTTGGTTTTTCTTTTCCTGTGATTTGTTCTTGTTGCTGTAGACAGGTTTCTAGAGAGGAGGGTGAAAGAAAAGCCTGAGAACTGAATATGCTAAAGCAGGATATAATATGAAACAGGTATGTACAGGGTATTGATCAGGGATGCATTTGCTTGCCCTCAGCAGCCTGACAGTTGGTTGTTGCACTGCGCTTGCTGCTGGAACCTCTCTGAATCTGTAACCTCACAGAGCTCTCTGTTGTGGACTTTTGGGAAGGCTTTGCTTTTTGTATCAATTTCTGAACTGGGATTCTTCTTCCTTCCCTTGAGGATGCCGTGAATGAGGCTCAAAGGTGCTGTGCAAACTTTGTCCTGTGCTAGTCATCTGCTACTAATAGTCCTAAATGCAAGCGTTCCACCTGAGGTGGTTCCCGTTCTTAGCTGGAGGACCTGGGGGTCTTAATGACTGACAGGTCCTGAGGTCTCCATTGTGGACACTCATAAGGGATGATGAGGAGCCTGTCACTCACAGACATCTCTAACTCTTCCTATCTGTTCTTTCTTTGTCTCTTTCTGTTTTTGTTTCCATCTTTGTCCAGGCAAATCACTACAGAGGAAGGCGAGCAGAGAGCCAAAGAGCTGAATGTGATGTTTATTGAGACCAGTGCAAAGACTGGCTACAACGTGAAACAGGTAGATCAATGTTCTGTTCTACTGGCAGGAGAACCACATCTCTTGTTGTTTGGGGTTCATCTGCCATCAGATACTTGTTCAGCACCATCCTCTGAAATGCCTCTTGGCCAGTGATCACTGCTGCTGCTTTATCTAGCAGAGGCTCCTTTCAGGTTAGTGATTCCCTGTTCAAGGTAAGCCAACTTACCTTGAAGGAACGGAGAATCTAAACCTAGAATGTGCTGAGGATCAGCAGTGGCACTGTTCTGGGAGGCCAGTCAAACAAGATTTTGTATGTTGCCTTTGTTAACAGCTAATAAACTGTTTCCTAAAATGAGTGGTGACATCAGTTGGGATAATAAGTGAGTAGAAGTTCCTGCTTCTGTTTACAAGCCACAGAGGAAAAGCTTAGAATAGTTGAGGTTGGAAGAGATCTCTGGAGATCATCATGTCCAACCCCCATGCTCAGAGCAGGCTGCAGAGGGACTGACTCCAGTTGAATATTGAATATCTCCAAGGGTAGAGACTCCATCTCTCCAAGCAAGCTGTTGCAGTGGTTAACTATCCGTACAGTAAAAAAGAAAACCTCTTCTCTTCTTACATCTAAGGAGAATTTCTCGTTTATGCTTTATTTTGCTGGAGGGTGTTTGTGGTGAGAACTCCTGTGACTAAAAGGATGCTTAACCGCAGCACCTTGCTGGTGCCCCAGTGACTTAATTTTCCAAATAACACAGTTTGGAGGTGTGGATGAGAAGCTCCTGCCAAGCTGATGTGAGAAACATCCTAGTTAGCTGCTGATTGCTGTAGTTTGTGGAGCACTTCTCACCAGCCTGCCCAGCAGTGCCTGTACTTTGTTAATGGCAGCAGGAAGAGCTCTAGGCATTGACAGGAAAAATTCTGTGAAGCCATTCTCTGGGGGGGTTTAATGGAGATGTCATTGTCCTCCCTAGCTCTTGCACACCTGAACAGCTTGAGCCAGCAGCTCAGCTCAGAAATGGCTGTTCTGCAGTAGGACTGAGCTGAAAGGATGGGCTGTAAATCCCCAGTTACTCCATAGGCTTCTTAACCCTTCTTGCAAGGTTGCTCATCAGGAGTCCTGAGTTGTCTGCTGCAACATTGCTGTGTGCAAAAGCAGTTGAGGCTGGAAGTGGTAGGTGAACACTTGGTGGTAGTGGAGTGCAGGAGTGGATCGCTCTTGAAGAACTGTTGCTATTTTCATGTTCAGTTTAAGCAGAAACAGGTAAAAGAAATCAGTTTTGTAGGCATTGAATAAACAAAACCTGTTAAATTTCTTTGGTACCATTCTGGTGGCATTTGTTGGTCATTGCTTTGCTTTCCGAAGTAGCCACGTGATGAGTTTTACAGTTCAGACACTGCAGTGTGCTGTAAATAAAGTGGGGTTGGTTTTGGTTGTTTGTTTGGTTGGTTTTTTGACATGTTTTGGTTGTTTTCTTGCCAAGCCTTCAGCTTTCTCATTGCTCTTTTCAGCTTTTCCGTCGCGTGGCTGCTGCCTTACCTGGGATGGACAGCACACCAGAGAAGAGCAAAGAAGACAGTATCCTTGCTTTCCTGGCAGTAACTCCTCCTGTCCTGCTGCAATGTGGCAGTTACCTTTTGTGAGGTTGGGGTCACTGACATTTTGGCACATTGTGGGGCCTTGCCGGGTGTGGAGTGGTGCCTGGTTCTTTACCATGAGGGTGGTGGAGCACTGAAACAGGTTGTCCAGGGAGGTAGCTGAGGCCCCATCCCTGGAGATACTCAAGCTGAGGCTCAACAAGGCTCTGGGCAACCTGATCTAGTTGAGGATGCCCCTGCTGACTGCAGAGTGGGTTGGATTAGATGACTTTTGGAGGTCCCTTCCAAACCACACCATTCTATGATTCTACCACTGGGGGCAAATTGAGGACCCTGCTTGTGATCTGTATATAAATGTACACAGATGCTTGTAACAGCAAGTGTAAGTTCTGCTTTCTCCACTTCAGCTGAGGGGTAACATTTCCATGGATTTAAATTACCTCTGTCCAGGTCTGGTGTGCAGACCTGTCCAGCTGGCTTCTGTCTCCTAAATGCTTCTGTTGTACTGAGTCCACTGGTTTTGTGATTAATCCTGTTCAAGCAGGATGTGCTCCGCTCTCCTAAAACGCTACGGAGGGACAGCCAACAATCTTTCAGCTACTGACCCCTTTCTCTATTCTTTCCTATTTGTTTATTTGTTTTCCCTTGAGCTGAGTGGAGTTGCATCTGGAGTAGCAGGTCCAGTTTTGGGCACCTTAGTTCAAGGGAGAGAAGGAACTACTGGAGACAGTCCAGTGGAGGCTACAAAGATGTTGAGGGGCCTGGAGCATCTCTGTGAGGAGGAAAGATTGAAAGCCCTGAGGCTCTTTAGCCTGGAGAAGAGCAGCCTGAGAGGAGATCTGATCAATGCTGATCAATAGCTAAAGGGTGAAGGGCAAGAGGATGTGGCCAGAATCTATTCAGCGGTGCCCAGCAACAGGACAAGGGACAAACTGGAACCCAGGAGGTTCCATCTGAAGATGAGATAAAAATTCTTTCCTGTGAGGGTGCTGGAGCCCTGGCCCAGGCTGCCCAGAGGAGGTTATAGAGTCTCATCCTGTGGAGACAGCTTCCAAACCCACCTGGATGCCATCCTGGGCAAGCTGCCGTGGGCAACCCTGCTTTAGCAGCGGGTGCCAACCCAGATGATCCCCTAAAGGTGCCTTCCAACCCTCCCCATGCTGGGATTGTCATAGAAAAGCTGTCTAAGATCATCAAGCCCAACCTTAAACCCAACACCATCATGGCCATTAAACCACATCCCAAAGTGCCATTGCCACACGTTGCTTGAACACCTCCAAGGATGGTGGTGACTCCACCTCCTTGGGCAGCCTGTTCCAATGTCTTACTGCTCTTGCAGCAAAGAAATTGTTCCTGATCACAGAATAGCAGGGGCTGGAAGGGACCTTGAAAGATCATCTAGTGCAAACCCCCTGTGGAGTAGGATCTCCTATACCAGATCACACAGGAACGTGTCCAGGCAGGTTTTGAATATAGAATCATAGAATGGTTTAGGTTGGAAGGGACCTGACCATAGGCAGGGACACCTCCCACTAGTACAGGTCACTCAAGGCCTCATCCAACCTTGCCTTGAAATCCTCCAGGGAGGTTGTGGAGCACAGAATCACCCACGTGATCACGTTGGGTGATTCTGTGCTCCACAACCTCCCTGGGCAACCTGTGCCGGTGTCTCACCACCCTCACTGCAAACAACTTCCTCCTAACATCCAGTTTCAATCTCCCCTCTGCCAATTCAAACCTATTGCCCCTTGTCCTGTCGCTCTGTGGATTCTGTGGTTTGGTGCTTTCCTTAAGCTGTCTGCTGCAGTGATTGACATCAAGCTAGAGAAGCCTCCCGAGCAGCCAGTCACGGAGAGCGGGTGCTCCTGCTAACGGGCGCCTTCCCCAGCGGCGCCTGCCCGGCCTCACTGAAGAACATCACTGCTCATTGGCTAGGCAACCCTACTTTGTGGGCTGAAACCAATCTACTAAGCAAGTGAACTCCCTGTTTACTGGTGGGGAGCAGCCCCGGCCGCCCCTCTTACTGCATGGTATGAGCCCCGAGTGCAGAATGAGTGTCCTGTCTTTCATTTTATTTTTTTATGTTGTTGCACTTTGGCACCGTGGTGCCCTTTACACTCTCTCTATCTATCTCTCTTTTCCTCTCCTTCTCTTCCCCCTCTTCCCCACGTTGAGCCTCAGATGTATCTTGTGAATGCAATGGAAAAGCCACCAAGTTAGAGAAGACAAAAATACAAGCTTGGGGGTGGGCTTTCCACCTTCCCTACTGCCTTGCATCTTAACTAGCTCCCTGTCCACTCCAGCCCTGTCTTTGTCCTGCATCCCCACTTCCTCTTGGAAGGCTGCTCCTCTTCAACCAGTCAGTTTGACTCAGCCTTGCCTTTTTGGATAATACAGGTTCTCTGTTTCTAGGCTTTTGCTTCCTGCAGGGCACACACAGTATCAGCTCCTCAGTTTCTCCTTTCTGTGGATGATCTTGGCCAACTCTTGCTCATGACTTCTGAGTTTTGCCCCTGGTGTTACACACAGTGCTAAAAACCCCCAAACTGGGATAGCTTTGGCCTTGTTGCTCCCATTTGTGTAGCAGAGACACACCACAGGCTGCACTCCTTGGCTGGAATATCTTCCTGTCCAGAGGACATTGGAGTGTTGGCTGTGAGATGTGGGGAAGGAAGAGGGTGCAGAGGCTTTGCAGTGTGAGACTGGGTGAGGAGAGATCCCCAGGGTGGTTTGTAGAGACCTGGGTCTTATCTACCAATAGCATAAGCAAATAGTAACCTCAAATCCATCACTACAGGGGTAATAACCTGCCCTGAAGGTCACAGGTGCTGCTCATGCTCCTTTCTTTGTCTCTGTTTTGTTCTTCATCACATCAGTCAGGAGCATGAGAGCTGCAGCAGATGTGGAAGGCCAGTGATAGCTCTTCTTTCATACCTAGGTTGCTGCTTGATGACATCAAACATAGCTGCTTCTGCCTTTGTAGATGACTTATGAGGGAAAGGGCTGGTAGCCACTTCACTTTGGGGGTAATTTTAAGCTGCAGTATTGCCAAAGCTGAGATCAGCTGCAGCAGGGATTCTTCATCACAGAGGATCGTGTCCTGCTGAAGTGAATTTTGGTGTCACTTCTCCCCTTCGCAGGTTGGGAAATCCATCCTCTTCCCCCTGCCCCTGGTTTCTAATTAGGTTATTGGAGCTTGTCAGAGTCTCTTGCCTGGGGTTTTTCATCTATCTGTCCTAAGCAGAAGTCTGTAGGTTTGTTGACAGCGGAGAACAACAGTCGGATGGCTCCAAGCCGTTGACCTTTCTTTTTTCATCACCCAGCCTACATCATGCTGACAAGGGGAGTGCCAACAGGCAGGAAAGTGACTGGCTGCAGTGTGACAGGTGGGAACAAGGGCATTTGGTGGTTAGTGACCCCTCTAGCAGGATGACACAGCCTGTAGGCCATCGAGGGAGGGGAAGGGGGGACCTGGAGCTGGTAGTCCCCACATCGGCTTACTGGCAGCAAGTCACCTTGCTGCCGGTGACTGAGCGATTGTTCCCCCGACCCTTCCCCTCTGGGTGAGCCGCAGGAGGAAGCTGGGATGCGGTTTCCCATTCCGCTCTGGAGTGTGTCCCCCCTTGCGCAGGGTCCCGGCGCCCTGCCCTGTACATAGCCCTGTGGTGTGGGAATTGCTGGTGTGTGTCGGTGTGCCCGTGTCTGCCGTAGAACAGGTTCTGCCCTCCCCTTCTCACGGGCAGGCCTGCGCCGCTCTGCTGTTGTCTTGTTCTGAGTCACGGACCTGGGGGGAGGGAGGGGGGAAACCCTAGGTAACTGGGGGGGTAACTAGTGAAATAAAATAGTTCACTTCCCACTGTCTTCTCTATGGATGTGTATAATATTGAGTGTGTGTCTGGCCCTGCTGTCTCTAGCTGTTAGCCGAGTAAGTGTGACTATTACTCTGAGTATGGACTGTCCGACCACAGCCGTGTATCACACTAAATAAAGTTATTTCACCAACACCTCCACTGTCCTGCTGCTGGGGAGGGGGCCTGGGGCTGCTTCTGCTTCCTTCATTCAGAGGGTTAGTGGTTCTTCCAGATGCAAGGATGAATGCCACACTGGGTTTAAGAGCTTGCTTTTACCACGTGTGGCCTTGGCAGTGGAACCAGAAGAGGTTTAAACTAGGCCAGAGTGGGCTGGTCCTGTTGGTGGTGGGTACTAAGGAGCACTGGTGGCCCTAGCTCCTCCCTCACTTGAGGGGATCCCTTCCCCACACCCTTAAGAGCCCCTTCTTCCCCTTGAGTGTGAGGTGTTTCAGGGACCTAAAGGCAGTGTTTAACCTTGCTGGGGATCTTCCCTCCCCCAGGCACTCCAGCAGGGAGGGGTCCTCAGCTAGCAGTACATTGTTGTCATAGCAGAGACCATGTATGATGTGCTGCATGATGTCAGGTGTCAACAAAAGTGGGACACCAATGTCATCAACACTTCACGTCAATGGCTGCCAGTGCTCATGATTGGCTACTAAAGCTGTGAGAAGAGGCTGGAGCCCCAAAGGGGACAGGGGATGGGACTCTTCCACTGAAGTCTTAGCTTCTGTGCAGTAGAGACACCACCTCACCCCAGACAACATTCAGTGCAGCTCTTGCTCCAGGCTGATCAGAGGCTGATTCCCATTACAGTCAGGGGAAACCACCCTTAAAGTAGGACTGCACCTCACGTGGACCCTGCATTTTCCTCCTACAGGCATTGAGGCAGCTGGTGCCAAGCCTGGTCCCAGCTGTCCCCCTGGAATTTCCTTGGAGTAATGCCGAGTGTGGTAACAAACAACCCCGCAGAGGGACTTGCTGAGTGGGAACAAGGTGACTTCTGGTTGCTCTTCTCTTTATTCAGGTATAACAGGCAAGTGGCAAACACGGCAGAGAAGGCCAGGGCAAGGGCTGTCCTGATGCCATTTACAATGTGATACCATGAGTGTGGCCCCAGTTCTGCTGGTGACTACCATCTTTATGTGTGTGCTCTCCCCATGCAGGGCACAGCAGCTGCCTTTCCTGTCTGGGAGGAGAAGTTGTGATGGGAGCAGGTGACAGGGACAGGGCTGTGCCAAGTGAAGGAAGCAGGTTGAGCAAGTGGAACCCTGAACCATGTAAGCACCACAACTGAGGGGACCTGGCCAAGTGCCTGCAGGTGTTCAGAAACCTGCTCCAAGTGTTTGAATCCTGTAGTGTGGGGTCATTAAGCAGCTAAAAGGTATGAACATGCCCTGGCCAGACCAGTACATGGAGTCTGAGTGGATTTTACTCCTGTTCCTTGAGTCCCAAGCAGTGTAGAGCAGAGGTAGGACAGTGTAGAAGGAAAGAAAGTCACATCACCAAAGAAGTGAAGAGGCTGATCTCTTGGAGGACAAAGGCCATGCTCTGCTCAAGCACCCTCAGACCTTCTTGGCCTTACATCCTCATGACAACCAGCACAGCACTGCTTTAAAAGTCCTACTAGAAGGGAAGCACAGATCTTGCTGGAGAAGCTGCTCTCCAGTACCCACTTCCACATCACCACCAGCAGCTTGTTCCAAGACCCGGTTTGAGGAGTACGCACTAAAGCCCCATCCATCCTCCAGCTAAGTAAGACTCTGTCGGCAACCCTCCAGGCAGGAAGCAGAGATGATGCCTGCACAGCCAACAGGACAGTTGTATCTCCAGTGACAAGCTGAAACTCGAGGTGTTATCTCACATGGTAAGAAGTAGTAGTGGAGAGTTTTAGCAGGATGGCCACTGAGACAGCCACCTACTAGTGAACAGTCCTCTCCTTCTGTCTCTGGTAGTCTGGAAGGGAAAGAGAAGGCAAAGCTGAAAGGGCTGGAGTGACAGCAGGGAATGAGCCACAACACTGAAGGAAAACTTCTTTGGTGTACACCTCAGTAAGCAGAAGCAGCACTCTTGGGAAGCAGCTGGCTTTACAATACCACATTTGCACCCCAGCCATTCATTTCAAGTTATTCAGAGCATTTACAGCAAAAGTTTGTTTAAAATCTCCCTATTTTTCTTTTTTCTTCACATAAGGGTCAGTTTCCATTTTAAGAGGACTTCCCTTCTGTTTGACTTGATTTTGGCCTCTACTTTATTCCCCCTTATAACTATGAACTTCACATGTGCAGAAATCAAGAGTTAATGCAGTCTTTTCCCTCACTCTAAGGAATTTAAACATTCTTAAGGAGGGATAAAAAACCACACAGAGTGTCCACCACTGGCATAGCTGGACTAATGACAGAACTCCTGTGTTGTTCAAGCATAAACACCTTTAAATTCACACTTCCATCCAACCATTCCCCCAGCTTTTAGCACCATGTTGCTAAATCCCACTCTTAAGTTTCTCTATGTAGGCAGCTGAAGCCAGCCCTTACTGGTTTGAGTTGATACTTGTCCTGATTGCCAAATCAAAGCTTAATGTTTTTTCTGGTCTGCAGGCTCTATAACCTTAGCCTCATGGCCACTGAGGGGGAATCAGCAGGGACATGTGGCAGTCTACTTCACAAAGAGAAATGCTGCTGGGTGACTTGGAGCTGGTGGGCACTTACTGTAGGGGAAGTACCGCACACGCATGGTGATTTCACGGGCTGTCTTCAGGATCTCCACTGCCTGAAAGCAGAAAGGGCTCCTCAGTGACCAGATGAGCTTGGAGGACAGGCAAGAACTCAGCACCAGCTGAGCTGGTACAGGTTGGAAGGAAGGAGATGCTGCGTTCATGGATTCCTCACCTTGCTGTGCTCGATGTCCTGAAAATCCACATCGTTCACCGAGAGTACCTGGTCCCCCTCCTGCAGCCCAGCTCTGTGTGCATCTGAGTCAAGGATCACCTGTGGAGGGGATGGCACAGACAGCAGCAGTGATTCCAGGCATGGCAGTGCCACAGCTTGCCTCTCCCCAGCACCCACCCAGCACAGCTAAACAGGCTTGGGGAGGATGTGGAGCAAGAACTGCACCAGCAACACTCTGTGGGCTGGGGAGAGATCAGAAAATAGAGCAGGACTGTCTCTGAATGCTGCTTGCTGCATGGCAGATTACAGCTATGAGTTTGGAGATGCATATAAGGCACCTGACAGTCTCCATGCACACCCAGCTGGCTCAGCAACACCCAAGGGGACAGACAGAAGACGGGGAGGGAATGGCAGAAGGACAGACACACCTTGGAGATGAAGATCCCCAGCTGCGAGGCTTTTCCTCCTCGGATGTTGAAGCCCAGCTGTGAGAGAAATCAGCAGTGAAATGCAGTTGCTCCCTTTGACCCTGGAAACCTTTTCACTGCTTGCATGTCTCTTCCAGATGGAGCAAAGGCACTGCAGCTTCCAGTCAGGCAACAGCAAGCACCAGCGAGTCCCTCTCTGCTAACATCTCACACTGAACACCCAAGGGACCTCTTGTCCTTTATTAGCTCCACATCCCAAGATACTGCACTTCTGTGACTGTGAGACACTGTCCCAGACAGCCCAGAGCGCTGGTAGATGCTCCATCCTTGGAACCATTCCAGGCCAGGTCGTTCAGGGCTCTGAGCAGCCTGCTCTAGTTGCGGATGCCCTGCTGACGGTGTGAGGCTGGACCCTTCTAAAGCTGCTCTCCCACCCAAACCATTCATAATTCGAACCCACCAGAGCAGGGCCGCGGAGGGGGGGGTTGTGGGGGGCGAAGCGGGGTCTCACCTGCGCCCCGGGCGGCTTCTTCAGGATGATGGTTCGGGGCAGGAACTGCGTGAGCTCGTTGTTGTAGTCGGGGTGGTAAACCCTCTGCAAAGCAACGCGGCGGCCGTCAAGCGGCGGCCCCCGCCACGCATCCCCGCGCCGGGCCGCGTTCCCCGCCGCTGCCGACCCTAGCCGGGCCTGTCACCTCCCCGCTCCCGTTTGCCGCCTCTCCCTCACCTCGTGCGGCGGCACCCAGGCCGGGGGGCTCTCGTAGGGCGGCAGGAAAACCACCGGAAAGTCGTCGTACGGCAACCGCCCCTCCATGCTGCCGCAAGGCCTGCCGGGACCGCCGCGCCCCGCGCGCGCCCGCGGCCCCGCCACGCCTCCCCCGGCGCGCGCCTGACGCACGCCCCCGCCATTGGCCGTTGCGCGGCGCGGCCCCGTTTGAATGTTGGCCGTTACGGCGCCGCCATCACAGCGGGCAGCGGCTCTGGGTGCGTTCTCGTAGGCCGCGGGGCTGGGGCGACGGCAGCGAGTCGGTGCCGGGCGCGGCCCCTGGACAGGTGCCCCCGCGGCTTAGGCTCCGGGCTGCCAGCTCCTTCCGGTCCGAGTCCACTCCGGACTCAGGCCCCGCGGTGCCGGGCTTGGGTTTGGGCCCCAGCACTGTGCTCCGCCCCGGCGGTACCCCCTTGCGCGGTCTCATCCATCTCCAGTTCTCCGCAGGACGGCCACGGTAGCTGAAAATGGTGAAGGAAGATGACAAGGGGATCCCGGTGCGTGTGGCGCTGCGCTGCCGTCCGTTGGTACCGAAGGAGACCAGCGAAGGATGCCAGATGTGCCTGTCCTTTGTGCCGGGAGAACCTCAAGTACGGGAGCCGGCTCTCGTTTCGGCCTCGCCTCCCCGTCCCGGGTCCTGGAGTCGGGATGCTGGGGCGGTGTGGTCAGCGCTCTGTGTTCTGTCTTTTGCAGGTGGTGGTAGGGAACGACAAGTCCTTCACCTATGACTACGTGTTCGACCCGTCTGTGGAGCAGGAGGAAGTCTTCAACACCGCTGTTGCCCCTCTTATACGAGGCATCTTCAAAGGTTTGTGCTAACGGAGTTCAAGACCTGTTTTCAAACGTCGGGGGGTTGCGTGCGCTCAGCTGTGCGGACAAAGGTGCTGCTCGGTTCTCCGCTCTGACCTGCTTTTTTCTCGGATCTGAGAAAACAAAGTCCTGCGTTTGTCCAGGTACTGATTCCAGCTCATAGTGAGAATCATGGAATCGTGGCTTGCCTATCAACAACTCGTTGTACTCCACAGGGTTAACAAAATCACTTCTGTGTGCTCTCTAGAGCGTTTTGATTCTTGAAACTGTCGAGCAAGAGAATTTTGTCAAGAATAATGTGAGGAACTGCTAAGCATCTTGAACCAGAAACTGGTGGTGGAGCTGGGGTGGCAGAGAGCTTGCACTGTTTCAGTGATTAGCTCTGGAGAAGCAACAGCACAGCCTGAAGGAGCTGGAATGCTAATTTTGTCTGTGTTTGGGGGAGCTTTTCTTTGGTGGTTTTGCTCTTAATGTAACAACATTAAGCTGTAGACAAAGCTGTTGTGGGGTCTGGAGCATGCATCTCTGATGAGGAGAGGCTTGAGAGCCCTGGAGAAGAGTCGCTTGAGAGAGGATCTGCTCAATGCTCAGCAACAGCTAAAGGGCAGGGCAAGAGAATGGGACCAGACTGCTTTCAGCAATCCCCAGCAACAGGACAAGGGCCAATGGGCACAAACTGGAACCCAAGAGATTCTGTTTGAACACAAGGAGAAAATCCTTTCTTGTGAGGGTGCAGGAGCTCTGGAGCAGGCTGCCCAGACAGGTTATGGAGTCTCTTTCTCAAGAGATTCCAAATCTACCTGGAGATCCTGGGCAGCCTCCTGTGGGTGACCCTGCTTTAGCAGGGAGCCTGAACAAGATAATCTCCAGCAGTTCCTTTTGTCCCCAGCTGGAGAGCTGGGCTCAGAGAGTGGTGGTGAATGGTGGCACATCCAGTTGGCAGCTGTCACCAGTGGTGCCCCTCAGGGATCAGTGCTGGGCCCGATCCTGTTCAGTATCTTTATTGATGATCGGGCCCAGGGGATTGAGTCCAGCATCAGTAAGTTTGCAGATGACACCAAGTTAGGAACAGGTGTGGATCTGTTGGAGGGTAGGAGGGCTCTGCAGAGGGACCTGGACAGGCTGGATGGGTGGGCAGAGGCCAGTGGGATGAGATTTAAGAAGGCTAGGTGCTGGGTTCTACACTTTGGCCACAACAACCCCAAGCAGGGCTACAGGCTGAGGACAGAGTGGCTGGAGAGCAGCCAGGCAGAGAGGGACCTGGGGGTGCTGGTAGATAGCAGCTGAAGATGAGGCAGCAGTGTGCCCAGGTGGGCAGCAGAGCCAATGGTATCCTGGCCNAGGAGCTGTTCTCCTCTGGGAGGGTCATTTTACTAGAAAGCAGCTTTGTTCATTTCCTCTGTTTCTCACATGACTGATCCAGGTGCCCTTTGTTCCCTCAGGGTATAATGCCACTGTCTTAGCCTATGGACAGACTGGATCTGGGAAAACATTCTCTATGGGAGGTGCCTACACTGCCAATCAAGAGCATGAACCAAGCATGGGGATCATCCCTCGGGTCATCAAACTGCTGTTTAAGGAAAAGGAGCAAAGACAGGAGTGGGAATTTGTCCTCAAAGTTTCTTATTTAGAGGTAAAAATGGTTTTAATTTTCAAACTGCTATAGAATTGTGAATTTGACATAGAGTGATCTTTAATGAGGCCTCCTCCTTCAAGTGACATGTATTTATTAAATCAAAACCCAGGATGACCTAAGCCTTGGGGCAGAGTGCCTGGAAACTGACTATCAGAAAAGGGCCTGGAGATGCTGGTGGATAGTTGGCTGAATATGAGCCAGTGTGTGCCCAGCTGGCCAAGAAGGCCAACAGCATCCTGGCTTGGCTCAGAAATAGTGTGGGCTGCAAGAGCAGGGCAGGGATTGTCTCACTTGTTACTGGTGAGGCCACACTATGAGCACTGGGTAGAGTTTTGGGGCCCTCACTACAAGAAAGACATTCAAGTGCTTTAGTGGATCCAGAGGAGGGCAACAAAGCTGGCAAAGGATCTGGAGAACAGGGCTGATGAGGAGTGACTGAGGGCACTGGGTTTGTTCAGCCTGGAGAAGAGGAGGGCCAGAGGAGACCTTCTCACTCTGCAACTCACTGAAAAGAGGTTGGAGTGAGATGGATGTTGGTCTCCTCTCACAAGGGACAAGTGACAGGATGAGAGGAAGTGGCCTCAAGTTGTGCCAGGAGAGATTTAGTTTGGACATGAAAAGGCTTCCAGGAGACCTTATAGTAGCCTTCCAGTTGTGGCTGCTCCCTCCCTGGAGGTGTTCAAGGCCAAGTTGGATGAGCCCTTGAGTGACCTGTACTAGTGGGAGGTGTCCCTGCCTATGGCAGGGGGTTGGAACTGGATGATCCTTGAGGTCCCTTCCAACCTTACCATTCTATGAGGAGCAGTGCCTTCACTGAGAGGCTTGTCATGCTCTGGCAGAGGGTGCCAAAGGCAGTAGCAGAATCATCATCCTTGGAGGGGTTTGAAAGCCGTGTAGGTGTGGTGCTGAGGGACATGGTGTGGCAATGACCTGGCAATGCTGGGTAAGTGGCTGGACTTGATGATCCCAAAGGTCTCTCTCAACCAAAACTGCTGTGTGGTGTTGATGTCAGTTGTCTCCTATGAGGCTGCTGACTCTGATCTGTTTTGCTGCTTTCAGATCTACAATGAGGACATTCTGGACCTGCTGTGCCCGTTGAGAGACAGATCTCCAATCAGCATACGGGAAGATCCCAAGGAAGGCATAAAGGTCTGGTGTCCTACTGAATGTGGGCACAGGAGAGGGAGATGTGCCTCAGGGAGGATATTCTGGTGAAACAGCTGTCTGGCTGCTTGAGCTCTGCTTTGGTTTAACACGCAGGAAATCATCACAACTACTCATTTCCAAACTAAGCTGTTGGATATAGAATCACAGGATGTCAGAGGTTGGAAGGAACTCGGAGATCATTGAGTCCAACCCCTCTGCCAAAGCAGGACCAGACAATCTAGCTCAGGTCACATAGGAATGCACCCAGACAGGCCTTGAAAGTCTTCAGAGAAGGAGACTCCACAACCT
Organism: Ramphastos sulfuratus; assembly: GCA_013399055.1. NCBI lineage: Eukaryota > Metazoa > Chordata > Aves > Piciformes > Ramphastidae > Ramphastos > Ramphastos sulfuratus. The sequence goes on from WBNM01040280.1 coordinate 126,354, forward strand.
CTCTGGGCAGCCTGTGCCAGTGCTCTGGGACCCTTCCAGTCAAGAAGTTCCCCCTTGTGTTGAGCTGGAACCTCCTGTGCTGCAGCTTCCATCCATTGCTCCTATCCCAGGGAGCAGTGAGCAGAGCCTGTCCCCCCTCTCCTGACCCCCAGCCCTCAGATATTTCTAAACATTGATTAAATCCCCTCTCAGTCTTCTCTTTTCCAGACTAAAAATCCCCAGATCCCTCAGCCTCCCCTCATCAGGCAGTGCTGCAGTCCCCTCAGCATCCTTGTAGCCCTCCGCTGAATCCTCTCCAGCAGATCCCTGTCCCTCTTAAACTGCATCATTAAGGTTGGAAAAGACCTTTAAGGTCATCAGGTCCAACCACCATGACCACTAGGTTTACTCAGAGTAATACTAGCAGGCTTAGACATTCAGGGCATAGCTGGTTGCAAGTCCTACTCTGTCTTTTCTTTGAGGGCTGATTGATAATGTATTTTGTATCCCTTTATAATTTCAACAGCTTGAAGTGTGGTACTCTTCAGTGTGCAACAAAGGGATCCTGCTAGGAGGCTTAAGTGCCCAAGCTATTAGCATTTTTATGTGCTCCTGGTGTAGTGCAGAAAACCCTCCTGCTGCTGCTTGCTCTGCAGACTTGTTCTGTGGTGAAACTTCTGGCCACTGGTGGTTTCATTCATGGATTATTTGCAGTGGTTGTCCTACAGCTCGGGTGTGTGACACACCTGTAGCTTTGATCCATGAATATTTTTGTTGTGTGTCATCTTGTGCTGCTTGTGGTCACCTCTGAAGTCCAGGGATACAACTCATCTGTGTGTTAATGATACTGTGATCCAAGGAGACAGGTCCTTCAGGGAAAAGACAAGCTTGCCAAGGAGCATGACCAGTTCTTGCTTCTCAGTCCCCTCTGTTCTTTTTGTGACTATAGAGTGGAGAACATGAGGCTCCACCCACATCAGCCAGTTTCCCTGTTCTCTGCCTGTCACTGGCACAACTCTCAGCTCCCAGTTTGGCCAGGGCATATCTGAGGGCAGTTGGATATCTCTCTGAGGAGCTTTGTCTCCTTCCCAGAGCTCATGAAGAAAGGCTGAGGAGTCCTGGGGCTTGAAGAAGAAGCGCCTAAGGGGTGCCCTCATTCCTGTTGATAAAGATGTGCAAGGCAGTGTTAGGAGGACAGAGCCAAGCTCTGCTCAGGGATGTCCAATGGTAGACAGCACAAGGAGCAGTTGGTGCAAGCTGGAGCAGAGGAGGTTCCACAGGAACAGAAAGAAAAGCTTTGTGAGGGCGGCAGAGCCCTGGAGAAGGCTGCCCAGAGACATTGTGGAGTCTCCTCTGGAGATATTCCAAACCCACCTGGGTGCATTCCTGTGTGACCTACCCTAGCTGCTCCTGCTCTGGCAGGGGAGGTTGGACTGGATGAGCTTTCAAGGTCCCTTCCAACGCCTATCATTTTGTGGTTCTCAGCTAGCTCAGGGCTCGGGCTCCACCCCTTTATTAGTTGAAGCAGGCACAGAGAAACTTGATGTGTGATGAAAAGCTCAATGTGAGCCTGCAGTGTGAGTGCAGCCCAGACAGCAACTGTGTGCTGGGCTGCAGCAAGAGCAGTGTGGGCAGCAGGGCGAGGGAGGGGATTCTGCCCCTTTGCTCTGCTCTCCTCAGACCCCACCTGCAGTCCTGTGTGNATGAGGAAATGACTGAGACTTGGTTGCTGATCTGGAGTTCAGAGTGAGTTTTTCCAGGGAGAATCCATACCAGGCCTTTGCCTTGAAGTGAGGCTCGCTGGGAACACGTCACACACAGACTTCACTTTGCCTCTGCAGTCTAAGACAGAGGAGAGCTTTCCTGATTTCAGTTGGGGTGAAGAGGAAGCAGAGGATGAATGATGCTTTCTTCCTGCACACAGATTGTAGGGTTAACAGAAAGGAAAGTCTCCTCTGCCCTGGACACTGTGTCCTGCCTGGAGCAAGGCAACAACTCCCGCTCGGTGGCCTCCACGGCAATGAACTCGCAGTCCTCACGGTCCCATGCCATCTTCACCATCTGCATTGATCAGAAAAAGAAAAATGACAAGTAAGTGTCATCACACAGCCTCTGCTGGCAGCTTTTGGAGTGCAGGCTTGCTCCAAATGCTGTAATCCTGCCCTTCTCTCTGGGTCTTGGCTGAACTCAGCTGAGCTCCTCTTGGCACGATTCCTTTATTTGGCTGTCTGATAGGAAGTGCATTTTTCAGTCCAGTAGCTTGACTAGGAACCACTGAACTGCCCTTTCCTAACTCTGTGTTTATTTGAGAGAGTAAAATAGTCTTATTTTTGCCATAGGAACAGCAGTTTTCACTCCAAGCTACACCTGGTTGATCTGGCTGGCTCGGAGAGACAAAAGAAGACCAAGGCTGAGGGAGACAGATTGAAAGAAGGTCTGTAGGAAAATGGAGCAAAACTAAAAGTGGGTAGATTAAGACTGGATGTTAGGAAGAAGGTCTTCACTGTGAGAGTGGTGAACAGGCTGCCCAGGGAGTGGTGGAAACCCCATCCCTGGAAGTCAGGCTGGATGGGGCTCTGAGCAACCTGATCTAGTGTGAGGTGTCTCTGCCTGTGGCAGGGAAGTTGGGACTGGATGATCTTTGAGGTCTCTGACAATTTTGTCATTCTGTGACTGGGATAATTTGAGTTTCCTAACCACTTTTGAGATAATAAATTAAGTCATTAAAAACAAAGCAGTTCTTTAACCTTTATAAGTATTTTAACTTTTTAACCTTTTTTTTTTTTAAGGTAAGGATAGGAGAATGACCCCTTGTGAGCTGTCAGAATGGCTCTTCTCACTGTTAACTCTTTGTGTGCAGGCATCAATATAAACAGAGGCCTCCTCTGCCTGGGGAATGTCATTAGTGCTCTTGGTGATGAAAATAAAAAGGGTGGGTTTGTCCCCTACAGAGACTCAAAACTCACAAGGCTGCTGCAAGGTAAGAGACAGGTGATGGTAAAGCTGAAATCTCCAGAGCTGGATGTGAAGTGATCAGAAGTTTTAAGTATCCACTATGTTAGTGTAAAACCAAAGACTAGAATGCTGTGCAGTTTGATAGGAACAAAAATGTTCTTAGCCAGCCAGCCAGTTGGAAGGTGGTGTGGATTTTGGTGTCTGGATATCCATGGGAGAGCTTGAGTGGGGTTGTGGGGGAGAAAGGAGGGGAAAACCTGAGGCAACTGTGCCAGAAATAGCACATAAATTGCAGCAGTTATTTAACAGGACAATACTGCTGGGGCTTGAGTCATAGCTTTGGGACTTTGGCTTTCAAAAAAGTGTGGTACTGAGTGGGGCAGAGGAGAAAGCAGATAACATCACCACAAAATGTAGCTGCATACCTTCTCTTAGCCATAGTATGGAGATGCAGTCTTGGATATCTTGGTATAAGTACAGGGTGGGAGATGAAGGGATGGAGAGCAGCCCTGCAGAGAAGGGCTTGGTGCTGGACATGAGCTGGCAATGTGCACTCACAGCTCAGAAGCAAACAATCTCCTGGGCTGCCTCCCCACCAGTGTGGGCATCAGGTCAAGGGAGGGGATTCTGACCCTCTGCTCCACTCTAAGACCCCACCTGCAGTGCTGGGTCCAGCTCTGGAAGGACATGGACCTGTATGAGCTGGTCCAGAGTAGGCTATAAAAGTGGCCTGAGGGTTGGAACTCCTCTGCTGAGAGGACAGGCTGAAGGAGCTGGGATTGTTCAGCCTGGAGAAGAAAAGGCTCCAAGGACATCTTGTGGCTTTTCAGTACTTAAATGGCCCTGCAAGAAAGTTGAGGACAGACTTTTTAGCAGGGCCTGTTGTGACAGGACAAGGGGTGATGGTTTGGAACTAGAAGAGGGAGATTTAGACTGGATCTAAGGAACAATTCTTTTCCACTGGGACACTGGCCCAGATTGTCCAGAGGGGTGGTAGATGAAACAGCCCTGGAAACATCTCTGGACAGGGCTGTGAGCAACCTGCTCTAGTTACAGATGTCCCTGCTGAATGCAGGGGGGCTGGGCTAGATGGCTTTTAAAGATCCCTCCCAAAGTAAAGCATTCTATGACCTTTATGATGCTATCTTGATAGTCTGTCTTGCTCTTTCTCAATGATGCCTTGTTTTCCTCCTCAGACTCTCTGGGTGGTAACAGCCACACTCTGATGATTGCCTGTGTAAGCCCAGCAGATTCCAACCTAGAAGAAACTCTGAACACTCTGCGCTATGCTGACAGAGCAAGGAAAATCAAAAATAAGCCAATTGTCAACGTCGATCCTCAGGCAGCTGAGCTGCATCACCTGAAGCAGCAGGTACTGGCTGCTTTATTCCTCTTGAGGAGTAGATCTGAGCTGCATCACCTGAAGCAGCAGGTACTGGCTGCTTTATTCCTGTTGAGGAGTAGATCTGAGCTGCATCACCTGAAGCAGCAGGTACTGGCTGCTTTATTCCTCTTGAGGAGTAGATCTGTCCTTTTGGTACTGAGCTTAGTTAAGCAGCTCTGTGGAGAAGGACCTTGGAGTGCTGATGGACAAGTTGCTGCTCAGCCAGCAGTGTGCCCTCATGGCCACCAAAATCAGTGGTCTCCTGGACTGCATTAGGAAGAGTGTGGCCAGCAGGTTGAGGCAGATTCTCCACCTTCTCCATTGTGCCCTGGTGAGGCCACAGCTGGTGTATCCAGTTCTGGGCTCCCCAGTTAAGGTGAGACCAGGAACTACTGGAGGGAGTCCAGTGGAGGCTACAGAGATGCTCAGGGGCCTGTAGCATCTCTGTGAGGAGGTAAGGCTGAGAGCCCTGGGGCTGTTTAGCCTGGAGAAGAGCAGACAGAGAGGGAATCTGATCAGTAGGTGAAGGGCAGAGGACAAGAGGATGGGGCAAGACTTGTCCTATCCCTGGGGACCACTGGAAAGAAGCAACGAGCCCAGGGGGTTCTGTATGAGCAGGAGGCAGTGTTACTGTCCTGTGAGGCTGCCAAAGCCCTGGAGCAGACTTTCCAGAGAAGTTGTGGAGTCTCCTTCTCTAGAGAGACTCCAAACCTTCCTGGACATTATGATTCTGGGCAACCTGCTGTGGGTGACTGCTGTAGCAGGGCCACTGGGCTAGGTGATCCCCAGTGCTCCTTTATCTAGTTACTCTATGGGAAAGATTTTTAATTATTAATTATTTGTTTTCCTAGGTACAACAGCTGCAGGTGTTGCTGCTGCAGGCCCATGGAGGGACTCTGCCAGTGTCTATCAAGTAAGCTTTGTAGCTTAATGCTCAACATAACTGGTGACCATCACACAGCTGCAAAGGCTCTGCATCTCCTTTGCTCTAGGCAGTGCAGGACAGTGAGGCTGGAGCAAACTAGTTGCTTTCTAGTAAGATCTGAATGGGTTTTATTCTCCTTTAGTTTCTTTTTTTTGTCACAGTTAACTGAAATTCCATGTGTGAATGGGTTATTAGTTTTGTATCAAGCCCCTTAAACCTGTAAAAATCCTTGGTAGGAAATGAGAGGAACTAGGCAATGTCTCCTAACCAAAGATTTCCTTCTCAGATCCATCCATTCCTCTTCTAGCTCTAAATGTATGGCTTCTCTATCTCTCTTCTTAAAGCCATAAAATGCAAGGAAGAGTTGGACTGGGTAGGTGTTGTCCTCAGAGGGCATTTGAAAAGCCAAGTCCCAAGGTACCTGGGGAATTTGGAGGTAATTTCAGTGGCACTACAGACTCTGGTGAAGCTGTGTTTGTAAGCAAAGTGATCCTTAATATTTCAGCAGCATGGCCCCTTCTGAGAACCTCCAGTCCCTGATGGAGAAGAACCAGTCCCTGATGGAGGAGAATCAAAAGCTGAGCAGAGGGCTGAGTGAGGCTGCTGGGCAGACAGCACAGATGTTGGAGAAGATAATTCTGGTAAGATTTAGTTACCCAAGAGGAGCTTTAAGTTCCCTTTTTAGCTGAAGGTTAATCAGTGGCAGATCCTGTACTAATGGCATGATGGGAATCTCTTTCCTTAACATTCCTTTCACACTTGTTTCACATCTCAAGCCATGAAAAGTCTCCTAGAGCCTGTCAGAGCCTATGGGTCTGGTTACTTCAGTGGGCAAAAGTGGGTCTGAATCTTTCAGCTCTTGTTTTAATGATTTNGTGAGTCAAAGGATGTTAAGGCTAAGCAAACTGATGGTGATGATTTAGTTGCCCAGGAGGAGTTTTAAGTTCCCTTTTTAGCTGAAGGTTGATCAGTAGCTCCTACACTAATGGCATGATGGGTGTGAATCTTTCAGCTCTTGTTTTAATTATTTAAATACCACACTCCTCTTTCTCTCTCTTCCACCTTACTCTGCTTTGACTCACCACAGCATAAATTCCTGCTAAAAAGGATGTTAAGGCTAAGCAAACTGATGGTGATGATTTAGTTGCCCAGGAGGAGTTTTAAGTTCCCTTTTTAGCTGAAGGTTGATCAGTAGCTCCTACACTAATGGCATGATGGGTGTGAATCTTTCAGCTCTTGTTTTAATGATTTAAATACCACACTCCTCTCTCTCTCTCTCTCTCTCTCTCCCCCTCTCTCCTCCACCTTACTCTGCTTTGACTCACCACAGCATAAATTCCTGCTAAAAAGGATGTTAAGTCTAAACAAACTGATGGTGACAATCACTCAAGATCTTCCTTTGCCTTGATTTGCCACAGACTGACAACATATCTTTTGCTACAAACAAATTAGCTGTTTCCTGGCTTCTTGTCTTGCTTTTCCTACAATTCAGTATCATTCTGACTTCTTCTAGATGGAACAAGAGAACGAGAAGGTGAATTCCAAACTGGAGCAGCTTCAGCAACATGCTGCGTAAGTCTGCGTCTGCACCCTACTCCTGCTGGGGAAATGGCTTGCAGCACTGAATGTGTTTGTGGGGATAAATTGGCCCCTCCAAGGAGGACACTAAGGTGCCTGAGAGGGTCCACAGAGAGGCAGTGAAGCTGGTGAAGGGTCTAGGGCACAAGGCCTTGTGAGGAGCAGCTGAGGAAACTGGGGTTGTTTAACCTTGAGTAAAGGAGGCTCAGGGGAGACCTCCTCCCTGAGAGGAAGTTGGAGTGAGGGGAATGTTGGTCTCTTCTCCCAAGTAAGAAGTGGTAGAACAAGAGGAAATGGCCTGAAGTTGTACCAGGAGAGGTTTAGGTTGGACATTAAGAACAATTTCTATGCTGAAAGGATTCTCAAGCTCTTTGCTGCTCAGGGCAGTGGTGGAGTCCCCGTCATGGAGGGGTTTAAAAGCTGTTGAGATGTGATGCTGAGGGACATGGTTTAGTGATGACCTGGCAGTGCTGGGTTAATGGTTGGCATTGATCTTAAAGATCTTTTCCAGCCTAAACAATTCTATGATTCCATGGATACAGTCAGTCTGTGTTTGTTCACCTGGGAGCTGTTGGCATGTTCAGTGGGGAAAGTTGTTTCTTATTGGCATGTGTGGCACCAAGATGCCTTGCAATGCTCCTGTGCTTACTCCAGTGTCTGCATTGCAGATGCAAGGTTGATCTGCAGAAGCTGGCAGAGACTGTGGAAGATGAGGAACTGAAAGAGAATGTAGAGGTGATTCGCAACCTCCAGCAACTGTTGTCTGAGTTGCAGGTAAGGCTTGTGCCAAGCAAGCTGAGTTATGAAACCTGAGGTGGTTCTGCTGACTCAATGATCTTTAAAGGTCTTTTCCAACCTTTATGATTCCACTCTGCACTAAACCTTGCTTAAGAAGCCCAGGAATTACAAGCATGAAATGATTCTTGTTATCCACTTCAAAACAAGCTGTCCTGCTGTGCTTTTAATGCTGCAGAGAAGCCACTCGAGTGACTGCCTGTGGCTGGAGGGGGAGGGAGGGAAAGAGTTTCCATAAAAGAATGTGGTAGTGGGAGATCAGCATGGATTTACAATCCACAAGTTGGAAGAAAGATTATCAGCTTGGTAGTATTAATGAATCACAGAAACATTCTGGTTGGAAAAGACCCCCAGGATCATCAAGACCAACCCAAATGGCAGGGACTTGAAATTGTTAGACAAAGATAAAGCAATGTCTGTTTAATTGAGGAGCTTCTCTGTTTTCCCTTTCTAGACATTCCTCCTGTTCCCAGATTCCTTACACTTGTAAGGAGCTGGCTGCTAGTGCTGGAATTCAGGGAAGAGCAGAAAGAATGCTTTGTCCAGCTAGTTTAGGAGGAGTGTGCTTACCTTGCTAAAAGAGGAAGGCAATGGCATCTTCTTTCTGGAGAGGACATCATTATTTTCTGTCTTTATAGGCCAGCAAACTGTTACCAGCTTCATTTTACTTCATCATCTGTCACTTTTTTAACTACATTTTCTTGTTTGTCCTGTATAGACTGAAAGTGCAGTTGCAATGGAAGAGATGGCCAAATCTGAGCAGGATGCTCTAGAGGTAAGTGAAGGCAGACCAGAAGAGCAGCCTGCATGAGCATGGGTTTATCACCTCATCACTTACCTCCATCCTTGTGCCGGTTCTCTAGTCCAAGTGGTTTGTGTCACTTCTGCATGTGCTGCCTTTCTCTTTTCTCAATGTCTTCCAGATCAATAACCTGTTCTCATCTCTGAACAGCTTTTTTTTTTTAATGTAAAAATTAATTTCAAGTGTTCAGCAGAAGCTGTAATCATAGAAGGAGCTTTGGTTTGACTTCTGCTCATTGCTGTATCCCTTCCAGGAAGCAGAAGTGGGCCAAGATACCAAGAGGCCCTCTGACTACAGCACTCAACATGCCCTCCGTCAAGCACAGATGTCCAAAGAGCTGCTTGAGCTGAATAAAGTCCTGGCTTTGAAAGAGGCACTTGCCAAGAAAATGACTGAGAATGGCAGTCAGCTGGAGCCCATTCAGACCCAATACCAGGTAAAGCCTCCTTCTTGTAAGCCTGTGTTTAGAATCATAGAATGGTAAGGTTGGAAGGGACCTCAAGGATCATCCAGTTCCAACCCCCTGCCANCTCACACTGCAGCCTCATCTTGAGCTTTTCATCACCCCAGACCCCCAGGGCCTGTTCCTCAGGGCTGCTCTCAGCCATTCACCATCCAGCCTGGATTTGTGCTTGAGATTTAGCTTTTCTCCCAGTTAATGCAGCCACTGAGGAAGGGAGGGAGTAGAAGTTCTGTTTTCTCATCAACATATTCTTACTGGGTCTGTATTTCCTGAAGTGGATCCTGTCCCCTTGGGCGTAGCAGGGAGTTAACTACAGGTGTCAGCAGAGAAGATGAGGGGCTTGATCAAGCCCAGCTATCTACAAATAGCTCTATCTCCAGAAGATGGCCTTTGCCCTGATATAAGTTCTTAGCCACAGGCTATGAAATGTGAAATGGGTTTCTCTGCTCTCTACTTGCATTTTGGCTTGGTGCAGCCAAGCAAACCTCTAAGTGCTGTGCTGTAAGCTCTCAGTACAACCAGCTGCTCTGGCTTCCCCTGTTCAGGAGCTGTGCTGGGATCTCCCATCTCTGAAACTGTTCACTCAGAACTTCTAGTTTATGGTTCTGTGATCCAGGTGCCCTTTTGACACTCTCACTGCTTTTAGAGAATCATAGAATCATAGAATGGTAAGGTTGGAAGGAGACCTCAAGGATTATCCAGTTCCAACCCCCTGCCATAGGCAGGGACACCTCCCACTAGCACAGGTTACTCAAGGCCTCGTCCAACCTGGCCTTGAACACCTCCAGGGAGGGAGCAGCCACAACCTCCCTGGGCAACCTGTGCCAGTTATCTATGGTTTCTTGAGGCCTCTTGTCTTGAAGTTTTGTCTCTAATTTCAAGGGTGTTTGCTTTTTTTTATTTGGAGGCTTTCTACTCTTATCCTTTTTTAGACTGATATCAAGGATCTGGAATTGGAGGTCAGCAATTTGCAAAAAGAAAAGGAGGAGTTGACCCTTGCTTTGTTAATGGCCAAGAAGGATGTCAACCAAGCCAAGTAAGAATGACTCTGTCAGCTATGTGGCTTAGAGCACTGCAAGCTGTGCTCATGCACCTGTGAAAATCTATTGTCTCACACTTTAAAGCTCTTATTTGGATACAAATGCCACCTGAGCTGTGTGAACTGCAGTACTTTAATTTTTCATAAGCTCTCTATAGCTGCAAAGTGCCTATTTCAGAATAATAGCAGCTGGGGGGTGAGGATTGGATTTAAAATGTGATCTCTTTTCAGACTGAGTGAGAGGCGTCGGAAAAGGCTGCAGGAACTGGAAGGGCAAATTAATGAGCTGAAGAAAAAGCTGAATGAACAATCCAAGCTCTTAAAGCTGAAGGAATCTACAGAGCACACAGTCTCCAAGCTCAACCAGGAGATCAGGGTAACCAGCCCTCACCAGGCAGCTTTCAGGCTTACTTTGATGTAGACAAAGCAGCTTCCAGACAGAAAATGCTCACCTCTGTTCTGTGAGGCTGAGAACACTCAATTTTGGCAAGGTGCCTTTGGCTCTATGGCCATAACTGCTGCTGTAATATGGTAAGCAGGTGACTGCTGAGACTTGGAGGAATGAAAAGTCCAAAGTGGCTGATAATTTATGGCCTCCCCTTGACTCCACTTTGATTTCCATATGTGTACTGTGCATGTTTGGTCTTCCCTTTATGCCTTAAAAGATTCGTTCTTGGGGTTTAGTGCTTGGAGAGCATTCTTGAGCCATGTACCAAGTGGGTAGCACATTGTAACATTTCCCAGCTGGCTCTTCTCACCTGTGATGTGCTGTGGGGATGTGAGTTGAAACTACCCAGAAGACAAATGCTGGATAATTCTTCCAGCCATTTCTATTTTTCAGGAAATGAAAAGCCAAAGGGTCCAGCTGATGCGTCAGATGAAAGAAGATGCTGAGAAATTTAGGCAGTGGAAGCAGCAGAAGGACAAGGAAGTGATCCAGCTGAAAGAAAGGGTGAGCAAACAACCCCCAAGCTCTACCTCCCTCTGAAGAGTGAAATAAGTCATTGGAGTGTTTGCTGCAAGCATCTTAAAAACATCTGGGGAGTGCTTTGAAGATAACTTCAGTTCATATGGTTGCCACTTCCACCAGTTGGCATAAATAGTCTTCACTTGCATATGTCTGGAGGCCTTAGAGCTATCAACACAGTTGTAAGGACTCAGCTCTAAAGCAGAAGGCAAAAATATTTACTATTTTGAAGTATTTAAAGTTGCAGGGGTTGGCCATGGAATGGGAGGCAGTTAAACTTTCAAAGGATTGGTGGTTGGACCTGCAGGTGAAGAGAACTGTTAATGAAGTGCAGCTGCTGGTAGCTCTGGAGTGTAATGGGCAGCAAACATCTGTGGCTTGGGTTCTGGCCTCACAGGAACTCTCACTGTAACAAGTCTGTCCCTCAGTGCTTTGGGATGCAAGTCTTCAACTTTTGCTTTTCAGGTTTTACAGCCTTTAGGCTTCTAAACTTAGTTATGGGCCATGTGGAACTCCTTACATTCATTTGAAGCCTAACAGCCATTTGTTCTGGGGCACTACATGGCTTGAGCTTGTAACAATCACTGTCATGAAGCATCTGTGCTGCAGAACAAGAAATGTGATTGTTCTGTGTCAAAAAGTGTGAAACTGACCCCAAGTGTTGTGACTTGTGAGTTTTCCACCTGTCTTACTGTTGTTAAGTGTGTTGATTTGAGGAGAAGCTCACTGTGAGCCAGCAGTGAGCTCAAGCAGCCCAGAAGGCGAATCGTGACCTGGGCTGCATCAAGAGGAGTGTGGCCAGCAGGGAAAGAGAGGGGATTGTGCTCCTTGACTCTGCTCTGCTGAGAGCCAGCCTTGAATACTGCATCCAGTCCTGGTGTCCCCAGCATAAAAAGGGCACAGAGCTGTTGGAGTGAGGGCAGAAGAGGGCCTCAAAGATGATCCAAGGGTCATTTCTAAGGGTGGTTTGGATGTGGTTTAAAGTGAATCTTGTAGAGTAGAATTATAGGTTGGACTTGGTGATCCTGAGGGGATTTTCTGGCCTGGATGTTTCTGTGATTCTGTAATCCAAGGGCTGGAGCACCTCTGCTATGAGGATAGGCTGAGGGAGCTGGGGTTGCTCAGCCTGGAGAAGAAAAGATACTGGGGGAACCTTAGAGCTAACTTCCGGTACCTGAAGGGATCCTGCAGGAAGGATGCAGAGGGACTTTTGCTGAGGGTGTCTAGAGACAGGACAAAGGGGAATGGTTTGAAGCTGAGGGAGAGCAGGGTTAGACTGAATCTTAGGAGGAAGTTCTTCAGTACAAGGATGATGAGACTCTGGAGTATGCTGCCTGGGGAGGTTGTGGCTGCCTCCTCCCTGGGAGTGTTGAAGGCCAGGTTGGATGAGGCCTTGAGCAGTTGAGAGGCATCCCTGCCTTTGGTGGGGATGTTGAAGTAGATGAGCTCTGAGGTCACCTGAGCCATTCTGTGCCAAGAATGTGAAATGACCACAGGAGCTGGAGTTTTCTACCTGCCTCAACTTGGTTTCCCTGCAGGATCGCAAGAGACAATATGAGCTGCTGAAGCTGGAGAGAGACTTCCAGAAGCAGGCCAATGTGCTTCGGCGTAAAACAGAAGAGGTAAGGAACCAACTCCTGCTACAATCTCCTCAGCAGTTCCTAGAGGCCAGCAAACTGCTTGGAGGTTCTAATGAGATATGGAAGGACTTCTTCAAAGCAGTTTGGATGTCTGCTTTACTCTCTATAGAACAATTCCATCCTTCTGTCTTGTAGCTTTTGAAGGATTCTGGTTAAACCTGCTCCTTAAAGGCTAAATTGCCCTCTGAGCATCAGCTTACTGTGGCAAATGTGTCACAGAAATCTAGACTGGATAGTGAAAAAATGAGCCCGGGTAGAGGATACAAAAGATTACAGCCCAAAATTCTTTGGGGATGGCTACAGAGAAGAAACCTGTCTTGAAACATGGACATGGAACTGTTGGAGTGGGTCCAAAGGAGGCCACCAAGATGCTCAGAGGGCTGCAGCAGCTCTGCTATGAGGACAGGCTGAGAGAGTTGGGGCTCTGCAACCTGCAGAAGAGAAGGTTTCCAGGAGACCTTGGAGTAGCCTTCCAGTATCTGAAGGGGGCTACAGGAAGGCTGGGGAGGGACTATTGGCTAGGTCTTGCAATGCCAGGACAAGAGGCAATGGGTTTGAACTGGCAGAGGGGAGATTGAAACTGGATGTTAGGAGGAAGTTGTTTGCAGTGAGGGTGGTGAGACACTGGTGCAGGTTGCCCACGGAGGTTGTGGCTGCTCCCTCCCTGGAGGTGTTCAAGGCCAGGTTGGATGAGGCCTTGAGTGACCTGTGCTAGTGGGAGGTGTCCCTGCCTATGGCAGGGGGTTGGAACTAGATGATCCTTGAGGTCCCTTCCAACCTTACCATTCTATGATCTTTAAGGTCCCTCCCAACCCATACCAGTCTATGGCTCCATTCTTGCTTCACTCTCAACCTTGTCACACCCTGTCATGGTCTCAGTGTGAATACCTCACATCTTCAGCTGCTGCAGAGTTAAGGAGCTGCTGCTCAGCTTCTCTGTCAAATGCTTTCCAGGCAGCAGCTGCCAACAAGCGCCTGAAGGATGCTCTGCAGAAGCAACGGGAGGCTGCGGATAAGCGGAAGGAGACTCAGAACCGGGGCATGGAAGGAGTTGCTGCGCGAGTCAAAGTAGGCACCAATGTGTTGTGTGTTCCACCTGGCAGCAGGCTTAGCTTTGGCAGCTCAGGGGGTNTGGACTTGGTGATCCTGAGGGGATTTTCTGGCCTGGATGTTTCTGTGATTCTGTAATCCAAGGGCTGGAGCACCTCTGCTATGAGGATAGGCTGAGGGAGCTGGGGTTGCTCAGCCTGGAGAAGAAAAGATACTGGGGGAACCTTAGAGCTAACTTCCGGTACCTGAAGGGATCCTGCAGGAAGGATGCAGAGGGACTTCTGCTGAGGGTGTCTAGAGACAGGACAAAGGGGAATGGTTTGAAGCTGAGGGAGAGCAGGGTTAGACTGAATCTTAGGAGGAAGTTCTTCAGTACAAGGATGATGAGACTCTGGAGTATGCTGCCTGGGGAGGTTGTGGCTGCCTCCTCCCTGGGAGTGTTGAAGGCCAGGTTGGATGAGGCCTTGAGCAGTTGAGAGGCATCCCTGCCTTTGGTGGGGATGTTGAAGTAGATGAGCTCTGAGGTCACCTGAGCCATTCTGTGCCAAGAATGTGAAATGACCACAGGAGCTGGAGTTTTCTACCTGCCTCAACTTGGTTTCCCTGCAGGATCGCAAGAGACAATATGAGCTGCTGAAGCTGGAGAGAGACTTCCAGAAGCAGGCCAATGTGCTTCGGCGTAAAACAGAAGAGGTAAGGAGCCAACTCCTGCTACAATCTCCTCAGCAGTTCCTAGAGGCCAGCAAACTGCTTGGAGGTTCTAATGAGATATGGAAGGACTTCTTCAAAGCAGTTTGGATGTCTGCTTTACTCTCTATAGAACAATTCCATCCTTCTGTCTTGTAGCTTTTGAAGGATTCTGGTTAAACCTGCTCCTTAAAGGCTAAATTGCCCTCTGAGCATCAGCTTACTGTGGCAAATGTGTCACAGAAATCTAGACTGGATAGTGAAAAAATGAGCCCGGGTAGAGGATACAAAAGATTACAGCCCAAAATTCTTTGGGGATGGCTACAGAGAAGAAACCTGTCTTGAAACATGGACATGGAACTGTTGGAGTNTGCTGCTCAGCTTCTCTGTCAAATGCTTTCCAGGCAGCAGCTGCCAACAAGCGCCTGAAGGATGCTCTGCAGAAGCAACGGGAGGCTGCGGATAAGCGGAAGGAGACTCAGAACCGGGGCATGGAAGGAGTTGCTGCGCGAGTCAAAGTAGGCACCAATGTGTTGTGTGTTCCACCTGGCAGCAGGCTTAGCTTTGGCAGCTCAGGGGGTGCTGCTGGGGTTGGTGCTGGGAGGGCAGAGGAACATGGAGTGATGTTAAAGGAAGCAATGTGATGACTCTGTTCACCTGGGAGGGAATGGCAAAGAGGAGCTCAGTCCTGAGGTTGAGCCTACAGTGAACTCCTGCCCTGTTCTCTTGTCCTCCAGAGCTGGCTTGCAAATGAAGTGGAGGTTCTTGTTAGTACTGAAGAGGCTCGGCGGCACCTTGCAGACCTTTTGGAGGACAGAAAGATCTTGGCACAGGAGCTCCTTCAACTTAAAGAGAAGAAAGAGGCTGGGGAAAACCATCCTCCAAAGCTCAGGGTAAGAGGAAGAAATACCATTTGCTCTGTCCCACACCTCTAGAGTCATAGAACCATTTATAGTGAGGGTGGTGAGACACTGGCACAGGTTGCCCAGGGAGGTTGTGGAGCACAGAATCACCCAACGTGATCTTTGATCACGTTGGGTGATTCTGTGCTCCACAACCTCCCTGGAGGTGTTCAAGGCCAGGTTGGATGAGGCCTTGAGTGACCTGCTCTAGTGAGAGATGTCCCTACCTGGATGAGCTTTGAGGTCCCTTCCAACCTAAACCATTCTGTGATTTTGGTTGTAAGAGACCTTTAAGATCATCAAGTCCAACCCCTAACTCAGCACTGCCAGGTCACCACTAAACCATCCCACTCAGCACCACATCTAAGCTCTATGGCTTACTTTTTATTCACTACTTGCCCTCTTGCCACAGAAGGGAGGGATGGAGATAATCCTTTCTACTAGAAAGGGGAGCAATGGTACTGTCCTCTGGTACAGAGCTGCTGAGGTAACCTTTTCCTTAATGCAATGAACTGTGAGTGGGTCACAGCCCTAATGAAAGGCTGTAACAGCTGCCTCCTGTTTGCTGCAATGCTTGTGTGAAAGCCCAACCCCATCTGCTTTCCTTCACCTCTCACTCCCTTGTGTCCACTACCACACTTTCCAGAGGCGCACCTATTCCCTCATGGACTTGGAGACATCAGAGATGGACATTTCCTTATCAAAGCAGATAGAAAGCCTGGAAACTGAGATGGGGCTCAGGTAAGGCAGTACCACAAAGCTGAGTTACACACCCTTGCCTCCATTGGGGCTTTCCCCCTTATTTCTATCTGCAAGTGTCTTGTTTGACAAAAGAGAAAGTCACTTCTATATAGACACCACAAGTGATGAGCTAAGACCATCTCTGCTTCCTGATTTCAGGTTTGTCCTAAATGTGGGGATATGAGGATGCTACTAAGATTGCTTTTGTTCTTAGCTGTTTGTGAGCCTGAGGGAAACACTGCACTGTTAGACACGTGGAGGGGATTACAAATTCCGTGGTGCCCCACTGCAGCCTCCAGTTGCCATATTAAGCAGTCAAAAATTGAACTTGGTCTCTTGACTATTGTGTTAGCAACAGCTTCAGCCCGGATTTTCTCATGTTGTAACCTCACACCCATTTGTTCTTCCAAAGGAGTGCCCAGATAGCAGACCTGCAGCAGAAACTCTTAGATGCAGACAATGGAGATCGTACAAAACAGCGCTGGGACAGCATCGCAACCATCCTAGAGGCTAAATGTGCTTTGAAGTATCTCCTTGCAGAGGTAAAGTCTGCATTTTCCTGTTTCATCACTAAAACCAAAGAGTCTCTAAGTTTGCTTAGCCTTCAAAGGAAGTGACCAACAGGCTGACAGCAGGCATGAATTCAAGTGGAGAACCCTTGTACTGGGTGGAGTTTAATTCCCTCACAATTTGAGGTTTAAGTCCTCTCCTGTGCTGTAGATCACTTTGGGGAGTGACATCCAGAAAACAAGAGGGGAGTGGAATAGGCAGGGGTCAGGGAGATCAGCTAAAGCTGTGCTTATGGAAGGCTTGCATGGGAATAGAATCATATCATAGAATGGCTCAGGCTGGAAGGGACCTCAGAGATCATCTGCTCCAACATGGGCAGGGACACCTCTCAACTAGACTTGGCTGCTCAAGGTCTCATCTAACCTGGCCTTGAACACCCCACAGAAGAGACATCCACAGCCTCCCTGGGCAGCCTATTCCAGACTATCACCACCCTCATGCTGAAGAACTTCTTTCTAGGATTCAGTCTAACCCTGCTCTCCCTCAGCTTCAAACCATCCCCCCCTTGCCTCCAGACACCCTTACAAGAAGTCCCTCTGCAGCCTTCCTGTAGGATCCCTTCAGGTACTGGAAGGCAGCTCTAAGCTGCCCCCAGAGTCTTCTCTAGGCTGAACAACCCCAGCTCTCAGCCTCCTCTCATGGCAGAGGTGTTCCAGCCCTTGGATCATCTTTGTAGCCCTAGTAACAGGGAAGAGATGTTTCAGAAGTGGAAGCTAAGAGGAAGTACCTAAAAATTATTCCTGAGAAAGCAGATGATCAGCAGGGAAACCTGGGGAGTACTCAGAGAGCAGAGGAGAAGCTGTGGGATGGATGTTGAGATGGGAGAAGCCTAGACCAGGCTAGGGGTTGGAAAGAGTAGGAATTGGGCTAATGTGGAATCAAGGAAAGGTGATGGGGAAGACAGTCAGTCATGTATCAGTCCCTGGAGTGTGGAGCTTAAAGGAATGAAGGATCTAACCTGGAAGAGGAAAGGAAATGAATCTCTAACTGCTAACAAGGGTGCTGCCTGGGGGCAACCATTTTATTGCTGGCTTCTGCAGCTGCTTCTGCTTTTGCTAAGGTACCTGTGCAGTGAACCAGCTCAGTAAACTCCTTACCTCAACCCAGAGTGGGGGTTTCTGTGACTTTTTCCTCCTGTCTGTGTGTGGGGCAGGGGGTTTGCTCAATGGAGCAGGCTGTGTTAACCCAGCACACACTTCTGTGCTGGCAGTCAAAAGTCCTAGCTCTCAATTTCTCCTCTGGTCAACTTGTTGCTGATGGCCACCCCAGTTCTCAGGGTGGCTGAAGTTTAACACAAGTGCTTCCCCTTCAGACTACTCCATGTCTGCCCCAGCTGATGTTAAGAAAGGTGGGAGTCAGTGACCTGAGCAATCCTCTTGCTTTTGTCTTGCAGCTGGTCTCCTCAAAAGTGCAGGAGAGCAAGTTGGAGAGCAGCTTTCAGCAAAGCAAAGCCAGCTACTCAGACATGCAGAAGATGCTGATGGAAGAGAGAAACCACATCATGGAGATGGAGGCTGAGTTCCAAAATCAGCTTCTGGTGCAGGAACAGCACCACCAGGAAAAGGTAAAACCTGAGAGCTCCTGTGCCCTGGGAATCTGAGTCTCAGATAGAATCATAGAATGGTAAGGTTGGAAGAGACCTCAAGGGTCATCCAGTTCCAACCCCCTGCCACAGGCAGGGACACCTCCCACTAGTACAGCTCACTCAAGGCCTCGTCCAACCTGGCCTTAAACACCTCCAGGGAGNGATAAAGGGATGTGCTGAAACCCACCTGCTGCAGTAGATATGACCAAGGTTTGGTCTCTTGCAGGCAGTTAACAAAAGCCTGAGACATCTCCTTACTCATCTTCAGTCTTGTTTCTGAGTAACTTCTCTCAGTGCTTTAAGTGAGTTTGTTACACCTGAGCCCAAGGTCACTTCTGAAGTAGATCAGAACAGAATCAAGCTGCAAGTGGCAGAAAGAATCTCTCTGAAATTCCCAAGGTGTTTGATGCCTGAGCTGCCAGAAGTCTCACCTCTGTTCCACTCTGCTGTGTTTTTCAGGTTCGGTACCTGCTTGGCCAATTTCAGCAAAAAGAAGCAGCAGAGAAAAAATTGGAAGATAGTCAGGAGAAACAGCTGCAGGAGCAACTCAAGTTCCAGGTAGGGTGTCCAGATGGGGCCTGCTCAGGGCTACCTGCTCTTGCTAATTCTCTGCTGAGCAGAGCTCCACTCTGCTAGCAGCAATGGAAGAACTTTTGGTGTTGTCATATCAACATTACAAGATGCACTCTGTCTTGTCACTAGCAGGTGACAAGCTTGGTACACTAAGTGGTGTAGCAAGCCCCTGTGGAAGAGTGTCTGCAGTGGTGAATTAAAGCAAAATCAGTCCTAGTTGCACCTAATTTGGACAGAAGCCTTGGAAATGGGAGGGAGGTTTAGCTCTTGAGTGGCTGTTCTAAAAGGATCAGCTTCTCTGTGTTGCCAAATGAGGCTTCAGACAGAGCTGAGGGTTGTCCCAGCTGAGGCACAGCTGATCCCTTCTGATCTCGTAAACCAGATCCAAATAAAACCTATCCCAAACAGCTCTTTGTCCTACCCCTACATAAGCCTACAGATTTTGTCTCCTCTTGCAACCAGGAGGAAAAGCTGCAAAGAATAGGTGAGAAGAACCAGGAGCTTCTCCAGGAAAATGACATCCTTAAAAAGGTAAAGACCTGTGCAGCCAGGAGAGCTGCTGAGCTCCTGGCTTAATGTTGCAAAGCTAACACTTGGTGTGTTTTTTGTCCCTCTTAACAGAAACTGCTGCTCCTCCAAACTGCTGACAAAGAGAAGCTCCATGACAATCAGGGCACATCCTCCAGCTTCCCTGATGCTTATGATTATATTCCACCCAAAGTAAAGATGCTCCATGCCAGTTTTTGTGCTTCTATTGTACTTGGGGTCTTCTCAAAAGCTCTTGTTGGCTATTAATGGTCTTGGGGTCCTTCTCCCAGGTTGCTTTGTACATGGCCTCTTGTTCTGCTTGTTCTCTGCTTCAGACAGCCCTTGAGGTTTCTGGTTTCAGAATACTTCTGAAAGCAGCTTGCAATCATGTTTAGATCTTTCCTTAAAACAAACAGACAGCAACCCTCAAACCTAGTTCCTCCATGTCCAGTCACACCTGCCTCTGTATCCTCCTTAACCCAGCTGTTCTCTCTCTCTCCAAGCTCTGCATTTAGGGAACAAAGCAGAAAGCTTAATCATTGCCTTGTGAAAGAGTGAGATCTTTGTGCTGGGGAGGAATAAATGATCTAAAACTCTTACTAAGACTGCCACAAATCTGTGAATTTTCCAATAATTTATCAACTATTTATTTTTAAACTCTATCAGTTTAAATCGATTGAATTTTTAATCCCAATCAACCTAATCTTTTGGTCTCCTCCCTAATTTTATACCCTTCTGGGCTGTCTGGGGCTGAATCTTTGGTCTCCTCCCTGATGCTATATCCTTCTGGGCTGTCTGGGAGGACTGAGGCTCTGATGGTGGGACTCTCAAGTACCTTCAAATGCAAACCTGGGCCTTTAATTTCTGTGTCTAGCCAAAGATTCGCCGGCAAACGACAGCCAAACCTCGAGCATCAGTCTTAAAAATAGACATGGAAGAGCTGTTCTCTGACTCAGAGGAGTCTGGAGGGGAGCAAGAGGATGCAGACTGGGTGCCAGAAAAAGCAGTCAAAGGAACAAAAAAATCTGCACCTGGGGTAAGATGTTCTTTATTAATTTGTCACAACCAAGTCATTCCCTAACAGGTAATATCCCTAAGGATCCGTACAGGGAGACTGCAGCATCTCCACTATAGTTCTGAAAAGCCTTAATCCAGCAGTGCTGCTGGCACTGGGTGTTTGTGGCCTTCTGACAGGCAGCATTTGCTTTTTCTATAGTCAGCAACAGCTTCCCAAAGAGCTTTTCCTTGGACAAGTCATCTTCTGCCACAAGGAACACAAGGTCTGTCCTGCTACCTGTGGCTGAAGTGGTCTGTGTGTTGGGACCTACAGAGAAGCAGCCCTTGCAACAGCCTCACTCCAAGGAGGCTGGGGGAGGAGAGATTCCTGTGTGCTGTCCTGCTGCACTGTACTCCTGCCCAGTTAATTCCTAATGGGATGGAGATGATCTGAGTCACAGAATGATGGGAGTTGGAAGGGACCTACAGAGATGGAGTCCAACAGCCCTGCCAAAGCAGGATCACCCAGGGCAGGTCACACAGGAATGCATCCAGAGGGGTTATGAAAGTCTCCAGAGAAGGAGACACTCTGGGCAGCCTGCTCCAAGGCTGTCACCCTCCCCACAAAGTGTCTCCTTGTGTTGAGGTGGAACCTCCTGTGTTCTAAGCTTGTACTTGCTGTTCCTTGTCCTATCATTTGGCACCACCCAAAAATGCCTGGCACCTTCATCTTGACACTCACCCCTCAGACACTTACAGATTGATCAGATCCTCTCTCAGCATTCTTTTCTCCAGCCCCAGTTCTCACAGCCTTTCTTCACAGGAGAGATGTCCAAGTCCCACTGCCAATCAGCCTCTTTGGGCTTGAATTGCTGCAAAGCTGGACCTCTGGGAAACATCATCTGCTTTCACAGGGCTGTCAGTTATCTCATAGCTCACTACTGAGTCACACCAGGCCCTGCTAAAAAGTCTGTCCCCATCTTTCTGATAGGTCCCTTTTTGAGAATCAGCTTCTCTTACTGTAACTGACATCCTGGGGACAACTTGAAGCCAGGGGCTGGGCAACTGGAGAGGCTTCTCTTGGCCATGGCTCTCTTGGTGGAAAGACCTCGTTTCTTTTCCTGCAGTGCAGGACTCATAGTGGAACAAACAGCTTGGGGATGCTGCTAGGAGTCCTTTAGGCTGCCTGGGGTGGTGACACCTGAGGTGCAGCCTGTGAAACCCCACAGCTCTTTTTTCACAGCTCTCTTCTCTCCCACAGTGCTCCTGCCGGGGCCGATGCAGCAATCGGCAGTGTGGCTGCAGGAAGCAGAAGCTGGACTGTGCTGGGGGCTGCAGCTGTGACTCAGAGAGGTGCAGGAACAGAGGCACTGACTCCCCGGATCTGTCTGCTAATGCTTCTGTCAAGGTGAGGATTCTGCACCTTCCTGAAGTGCTTCAGGCTTTAGTTGTGGTGATTTAAGCACAAAGTTTCCTGCTGCAGCAGCAGACATCCCAGGTGACCTCAATTCACTGCTGCCAGTTGTCAGCTGTGGATCTGAGGACAACTGAAACACCTTTACCTCAAAGGGCTGCAGAAAGCTTCACTCATTTTCAGATTGTTTTAAGAATGGAAAGGATAATTTGGGTTGTAGCATCAGGAAGGTTCATGAGCCAACTTGAAGGTCATTGTAACTACTGCTAGAAGTGTCTGTCTTGCTCCTGCTCTTGGGGATTTGAAGCAGGGACCTCCCACAGCAGTTCTTTCACTGAGCATTATGAGGCCAGGTGCCTGCAGAGGTATCTAAGCATCCTGGGTATGACTTACCTGACAAGAAGGTGGCTTAGTGTGTCCTTCAGCTGCTGGTGGAAGGGATGGAGATTGTTAGTGCTTCAAAATAGTTCTCCCCCTCCAGGATGCCACTGGGTCTGAGGACCAAACAAGGGAAAGCTTCGAACTCAAAGATCCCACTCAAGCGGATACAGAGCAGACTTTCTTTGGCCCTGTGAGCATCCCTGGGGCCTCAAAGGTACTGCCTAAAGATGAGCAATGTGGGTCTGAATGTGTGTGCAGCTTGCTTGTGGCTAGTGAGAAAACCCCCAAGCTGAGGAGCTGCTGCTAGACTGTTCTGAGCAGCCTGCAGCTGTCCAGCCAGCCTGGCTTTGTTTGGAGTCTGGTGGGACCACAGAGATGATCTGAGGGCTGAAGCACCTCTGCTGTGAGGACAGGCTGAGAGCTGGGGTGGTTCAGACTAGAGAAGGCTCTGGCCAGATCTTACAGCAGCCTTACAGTATTTGAAGGGAGCCTCCAGGATAGCTGGAAAGGGACTTTGTGAGAAGGCATAGAGTGACAGGTTGAGGGCTGCTGGCTTCAAACTGGAGGAGGATAGTGACCAACTCCCAAACTTTTGTTCTTCTGCTAGGTCCTGAAGGACATCACAGACCAAGATGTGTTTGTGAAGAAGCCCAACATTGATGTTTCCCAGCTGGTGAGAGAAACTTTGCCAGAAAAAACTGGATTCCTTTATCCCATGGGTACCCTCTGCACACTGTGCCAATGCTGCCTGCTCAGTTCATGAGTCTGTCCTTACAACTGTGACTTCAGTTAAGCACCTCTTGAGCAGTGCAGGCTGCTGCCTTCTTCAGGATGATGACCAATTCTAAACTTCTCTTTTTTAACTTTTCTGCTAGGTTCTGAAGGATATCACAGACAAAGCTGTGTTAGAGAAGCAGCCCAGCACTGATGATTCCCAGCTGGTGAGAGATGAGTGCCAGGAGAACAGGGTACCACATGTCAAGAGAAAAAAGAGAATGCTGAGCAGCACCACTGGCTTCTTCTCTGGCTGCACCCCAGTCAAGTCACCAAGCCCAGACACCATCCTGTCCCAGGATTGTTCTCTGTCTTTTTAGACCACACTACTGGTGACTTTAAAAACTGTTGGGAGCTCCTGCTGCAGCAAAAGCCTCTGACTCTTGTGCCTGATAGCTTCTGGCCTCAGCAAGGGAGTCAAACTCGATGTTGTGTCTTGTTCTCTGTAAATATTTATGTGTTGGTAGGAATCTTTCCTCTGGACTTCCTCTAGTGAGTGGAGCTGATTCTATCCAGGTTGCTCATTCCAGCCACTGCCTTCATCCTGAGCTGTGACTGTGGTGGGGACAGACTCATCCACAACCTTGCAAGCACTTTGTATTTGCACTGGAAATCTGCTGCTGTCTCTCCCAGTACAGCATGAAGAACTGTTCCAAGCTGCTGTGTGAGGTCCACTGGTGCTTGATGCCAAGGAGACACTATCTGTAGTCTTAACCAAGCTAGCAGTGCTGCAAGGGTCAGTGAATCCTGCACCCTTGGTGGCACAGGTCCATCCTTGTTCAATGAAGTGAGAGGTTTGCTAGCTCTGTGTGAATAGTGTAGGCATTTTAACTTGGTTTTATAGCCTTAATAAAGTAACTCTTAAACCTGGATGTTAATCTTGCTTTTGTGCATACCGTGAGCCACCTGAGCTCCCTCCCCTTAACCCTGGTCTCAAAACTACTCTGGCAGTTGTGTTTCTGAGGGCCAGGAGCAGATCTTTTTCTGTCACACATCACTCAAAAAGCAGCTAGCCCAAGCCAGGCTCCTGCTTTCTCTTCCCCTCCTTTTCAGTCACAACCTGAAGGAAGTGACAAATGTAGTTTAATTTTTTCCTCTCCCCTAGCCAGAGTGAGGGCCTAGCCCTATAGCTGCTTCAGTACTGCCCCTTCCCTGAGCCCTGGCTAGGACTTGGTGCTATGGCTTTTGGCTCTGCTGAGCCATGCAGGCTTTTCTGCAGAGGAGCTGCTCAGACACGCCTTTAATGAACACTACTGGATCATTACCTTCTTTCTCCTCATTAGTACCAACAGCAATGAGCAATGTGACCACCCCCTTTTAAGAAAGGAACAAACCTGAAGGAGAGGAGCAGGCCTAGCATCATGTAGGCTGGAAAGCATTTTTAAGATCAACTTAGCCCAGCACTTCCCAGTCCCCATCTCTCCATGGCTTTTAATCTTGGGCTGGGGAGCTTCACTACTGCCCTGGGCAGCCTGTTCTAGGCCTTCACAAGCCTTTTGGAAAAAGATTGTTCCTGATGTCCAACCTCAACCTCCCACTGTGTGCAGTTTCCTGTGAAAAGTGCAAGCCCAGCCCCATGTCATCACACACTGAGCCTCTCAACAAAGAGCTACTGCATGGCTCCTCTGCTGCTTTCAATGATCTTTCTGCTGTCCCAGCAGTGTCCCTGATCATTCTAAGAGGTTTGTTTCAAAGTGCTTTAAAACAAGGCTGCACATTTTGCTGCCTTTACCCAATGAAAAGCTCCCATCTCAGCCCACAAACCTTCCCAGCCCTCATGCAGGGGTTTAGAAGCTGTGAGTCAGGAGTGGTTCATAGTTGAATAAAGACAAAGCACAAAGAACAAATCCTTGGGCAGTGAAAGGCAAAGTAATGAATGGCTGTGGTCTAAGCAAACTTGTTCCTATTATAAACAGCAGCATGAAATAAATAATCCCCACCTTGGGTGCTGGAGGTGTCCAGGCAGCAGCATAGCTGCCAGTGCTCTCTTTGCCTTTCCCAAGCACCAGAGATGAGCAACTACCTCCACCAACACCCTGCTGTGACCACAGAGCTCAGCTCAGCCTCTGCCACGGGGAGGGGTTTGTGGCCCTGAAACCTGCTAAAGCAGGACTCAGTTGCCTGTGTCCTGAGGCTCACTGCTCCTCTGCAGTGCTGGGGCAGGTGCTTTGCCCTAATTAGCTTCAAGAGAAGGAAAAGAAAAAAAAAAAAAGCTGCAAAGCAGAAAACTGGGTTGGGTTTTATTGGAAACATTGCCTTAGGCTACTGCCCAGCTCCTCCAGTTTGGCTGTGCTGGACTGTGCTGGACAGAAAGGCACTGTCCCCACTTGGGGAGGGAGGTGGCACAGCTGGGTGCATTCCTTTCTTCCGTCTTTTCCCAAGGCCCAGGCTGGGCCTGAGCCACAGGGAAAGCTCAGTCACTGTTTAGTCCCTCCACTAGCCATGCTCTCGCCCACTCCACACCTGCCCAAGAGCAGAACGTGGCCACACGCTCACGCTGGTGACTCCTGGCAAACTCCTCATGGGACTCATTGTGAAGCACTGGAGTACAGGAGGGGCTGGGGCAGTCTCTTCACAAAGTGTCATAGTCATCATCATCATCATGCTTCCTCTTCAAGGGGTTGGGCTCAGTGGCTGTGTTCTGTGATGACACCATGTTGGTAGTGATGAGGATGTTCTTGGAGCCGATCAGCGAAGGGTTGATGAGAACATTTTGAACTGTTGGAGTAGTTGGTGTAGCTGCCAAGGGAAAAGAGAGAGGTCACTCGAAGGGAACATGAGGAGAAACCTTTTTGCAGGCTGCCCAGTGAGGTTGTGGAGTCTTCTCCTCACTGAAGAGATTCCAAACCTGCCTGGACACTGTGATCCTGGGCAGGCTGCTTTAGAACCAGAGGTCCCTTCCAACCCTCACCCTGCTGGGATTCTGGGATCCAATGAAAAGCTTCAAAAACTAACTGGCAGCTGGTTATTACCCTACTGAAACAGGTCCTCCTGCCTCATAAAGCCACCTGCTACCAGAACGTTTGAGGCTGGAAACCCTGGAACCCCACCTCACTGTCCACTCAGCTGACCCACTCTTACTAAGCTCATTCTTAAACAAGGTTGATGAAAAGCTCAACATGAGGCTGCAGTGTTCATGCAGCCCAGACAGCAACTGTGTGCTGGGCTGCAGCAAGAGCAGTGTGGGCAGCAGGGCAAGGCAGGGGATTCTGCCCCTTTGCTCTGCTCTCCTCAGACCCCACCTGCAGTCCTGTGTNCATAATAATAAAAGCCAGAAGAGGTGAAGAGATTTCCCATATTCACTCCAAATGGAAGAGAAGGCCAAGAGATGCTGCTGATCCTTCCAGCTTTTGCCTTACCTGCCTTGACAGCTGCCTGCGAGGAGGGGATCTGCACGGTGAACCTCTGGCCCGTCAGCGACACCGGGGTGCCCACCTTTGTGGAGACAGCCACTGTCTGTGCTGAAGGGGTCCCTGAAATGCAAACCAAGTCCATCAAGAGGGAAAGGAAACCAAGAGAAATACATCTGCACTCTGAAGTCTGCTTCCAAAGTGGGCCCTTTGCTTCAAAGCGGTGGCACAGCCAGATGGATACCAGATACACAGGAGTCAGAGCTTGGAGAACTGGACTTTTACTCAAGACCCAGCAAATTCTACACTGCAGACACACACTCAGTGCATGTGCCCAGCCATAAATCATAGAATCACAGAATGCTCTCAGTTGGAAGGGATCTTGAAAGGTCATCCAGTCTAACCCCCCTGCTAAAGCAGGGTCACTCACAGCAGGCTGTCCAGGATCACAATGCCCAGGCAGGTTTGGAAGCCCTCCAGAGAAGGAGACTCCACAACCTTTCTGGGAAGCCTGGGCCAAGGCTCCAGCATTCTCACAGGAATGAATTTTCTCCTTATCTTCAGATGAGGTTCCAGTTTGTGCCTGCTATCCCTTATCCTGTTGCTGGGCACCACTGAAAACAGTCTGACCCCATCCTCTTGCTCCCTGCCCTTTTGCTATTGATCAGCATTGATCAGATCCCCTCACAGGCTGCTCTTCTCCAGGCCAAACAGCCTCAGGGCTCTCAGCCTTTCCTCCTCACAGAGATGCTCCAGTTCTCCCAGCACCTTTGTGGTCTCTGCCAGACTCTCTCCAGCAGTTCCCTGTCTCTCTCATACTGAGGAGCCCAGAACTGGACCCAGTACTCCAGATGCAGTCTCACTAGGGCAGAGTAGAGGTGGAGCAGAACCTCCCTTGACCTGCTGGTTAGTGAAGGTGCCAAACACCAGATGGTACCCAACTTGTCCTGACCAGCTGAAGGACACTTCAAATTATTCCTCAATTCCTTTCCCTCATAAAATCAGGATGAAGACCCAAAGCTGTTTCTTACCTAAGGTGGGAGTGCTGGGCCTGCTGCTCACAGCACCAACGCTCAGGCGGGGCACTGTTATTCTTCCTGCAGAGGAAGAGACCTGGGGAGAGAGAGAGAATGGAATCATTCAGCATCCCAGCAGAGACTGACACCTCTTGACATGAAAACAACAAATGGTCCTTCCTACAAAACCACACAGGGTCTGTTTCACACCACCAACCACCATCTGAGTGTCAGCACAGAAGGTCTCAAACTCCTCACAGTGTGAATACAGGAGGTATACACACATCCCACATCAATACCTGGAATCTTAAGCTCAGCTTTGAGATCCTTTCTTTATAATGAGGGAAATAACACCAAGGCATTCAGTATTTTCCAGCAAGCAAAGCAAATCTTTTCCCTCTAAAGCAGAAACAATTGAGGAATAAGTACAAAACACCCTTTGATATCTATCCTAAAGTACGACTGAGGGATAACTACAAAATACCCTTTGATATCTATCCTGGAGCTTTACTTCTGCCTTTTACAAGTTGATATTCAACCTGAAAAATTTTACTTCAACACTAAAAAGTTTACAGATGCCTTTTCTAATATACTTTGCATCTCCAACTAACTAGCAGTGGGAACACTCTGTAACTGCTGGAGATAAAGACCCCTGAGCGAGCTTCAAACACTCTTTTGCCACACACAGGTCAGTTATTCACCCACATGCATCCTTCAGAGCTGTACAACCCCCTGATTCCAACAATATTACTGACAAGCAGCGTTGCTGTTGGGTGTGTCATGCCCTACCTTCTTCTGTAAGGACTTGAGCCTGTAGTTGGGAGCTGTCAAGCAGTATCTGTCCGGAGGAAGCCTGGGTCCAGAGTAAGGCTTTATGAGCGGCAGCGGTGTTTGGTTTTTCTGCCTTGCAATATCTAACAAGAACTGGAGACACACAGTTACACCCTCACCTCTGCCCTTTACCAAGTGGTGCTATAACCATCAGAGCTTTACTCACATCCCTGGGAGGGGGAGAGGTGAAGGACTGGTCTGTTCGGCACTGGATGGCCAGCCTGACGTCATCGGCGTCGACGCTGGACTTCTTGGCGTGGCTGGAGTAAATTTTGGCATCCTCCAGTATGGTGGTCACATACCCTTGGCAAAAAGAATCTCTCACTAAGGCTGCATTAAACAAAAGAAACCATCCCTTCCCAGTCCCACCCAGCTGTCACCAAAAATCCCTTCCTCCATAGCTACCAACATGCCCTCATGGCCAAGAAAGCCAATGGTTTCCTGGGGCACATTAAGAGTGTAACAGGCAGCCCTAGGGAGGGTCTCCTCTCCATCTACTCTGCCCTAGTGAGGCCACAGCTGGAGTACTGGGTCCAGTTCTGGGCTCCCCAGTCCAGCAGTGACAGGGAACCACTAGAGAGGGTTCAGGGAAGGCTACAAAGGTGCTGAGGGACCTGGAGCATCTCTGTCTCAAGTAAAGACTGAGAGGCCTGAGGCTGTTTAGCTTGGAGAAGAGCAGACTGAGAGGGGATCTGATCAATGCTCAGCAAGACCTAACGGGTGAGGGGCGAGAGGACAGGACCAGACTCTTTTCAGCGGCGCCCAACGACAACATAAGGGGCGACGGGAACAGACTGGAACTGAGGAGGTTCTATTTTAAAATAAGGAGAAAAAAACTTCTGTGCTATGAGAGTGCTGAAGCCCTGGAGCAGGCTGCCCAGAGTGGTAACGGAGTCTCCTTCTCTGGACAGACTGCAAACCCGCCTGGACACAATCGTGGGCAACCTGCTTTGGGTGATCCTGCTTTGGTAGAGGAGTCGGACCAGATGATCTCCAGAGATCCCTTCCCAACCCCACCACGCTCGGATTCTGAGGTGAATCAGGAGAACCCCTCCTCCAAGGTCAGACAGCATTTCCCTCCTCCCCTCCCGGCGTTCCCCTACGCACGTCCCTCCGCAGGGTCAGCGCCCCAGGCCCCCCTTACTGTAGGCGAACTCCAGCATCTGATTGATGACACGCGGCTCGTACTCGGTGATGCCCATGTCCTTCAGGATCTGCGCCATCACCTACGGGGCAGAGAGCACCGCACAGCCCCACTACTTCGACGCGATCCGTCAAAGCCCGACCCGACCCTTCCCAGGGCTGTCCAGCCCCCGCCGTACCTGCGCATCTTTGGGCGCGCTCTTGGGAGACGCCATCTTCGCCGGCTCCATCGCTTCCGCTCGCCGCAGGCCGCCGCTTCCGGTCGCGTGACCAAGGAAGCCCAGCGCGGCTACGGCGGCCGGGAGGGGCCTGTTACCATGGAGGCGCGGCCTGGCCCGGGCCGTGGCGGCGGCAGAGCCAAGGGACAGAAGCGCCGTCCTGGCAGCAGCTTTTACAACGCAGATGTCTCTGATCCCCAGCTCTGTGCCAAAGCAAACAAACCCTCTACGTCTTCAGCAGCCACGGCACGAACGGAGGTGGCAGCGTTCGCTGCACGTGCGCCACTTCGCTAGGCTGGGGAGGCACAGGCTGGAGAATCGCAGGGCGGTTGCAGGGGGACCGGGACCTTTAAAGGGCATCTCGTCCAACTCTTGCAGTCAGCAGAGGCATCTTCCACTAGAACAGGTTGCTCAAAGCCCTGCCCAACCTGTCCTGGAATGTTTCCAGGGAGGGGGCATCTGCTGCCCCACTGGGGAGCCTGGGCCAGTGTCTCACCACCCTCAGTCTGTAACATTACTCTCTTAGACCTAATCTAAATCTCTCAGTTTAAAACCATCAGCCTTTGTCCTGTCCCAACAGGTCCTGCTAAAAAGCCTGTCCCCAGCTTTCTTACAGGCTCCTTTAAGTACCGAAGGATCACAAGGAGGTCTCCTTGGAGCCTTCTGCAGGCTGCACAACTCCAACTCTCGCAGCCTGTCCTCATAGCAGAGTGGTTCCAGCCCTCACATCATTTCTGTGGCCTCCTCTGGACCTGCTCCAACAAGTTCATAGAGCAGGACTCAGCACTGCAGGTAAGGTCTCAGCAGAGCAGAGAGGTAGAATCCCCTCTCTTGAGGTGCTGCCTACACTGCTGGGGATGCAGCTCAGGATGTGGTTGGCTTCTGGGCACCTTGTCAGCTTTTCATCCACCAGTAGCTCCAAGTCCTTCTGCACAGGGGTGCTCTCCATCCCTTCATCTGCCAGTCTGCTGATACTGGGGCTTGCCCTAAGCCAGGTGCAGGACCTTGCAGTTGGCCTTCTTGAGCCTCATGACATTCACACGGATCCACTTCTCAAGTTTATTCAGGTCCCTTTGGATGGATCCTTTGCAAGTGTCAACTGTACCACTCAGCTTGGTGTCATCTGCAAACTTGCTGAGGGTGCACCACTCAATCTCACTATGTCACTGACGACAACATTAAACAGCAGTGGTCTCAGTGTGGCCTCCTGCTATGCACCCCTTGTCACTGGCCTCCACATGGACATAAGCAATCATAGAATCATAGAATGGTTTAGATTGGAAGGGACCTCAAAGATCATCTAGTTCCAGCCTCAAAGCAATGGCTGGTGCTGGATGCAACCGCCCAGCCAGGTTCTTCTCCACTGAACAGTCTGTGGTCTGTGCAGCGAAGCCCTGAGCTCCCTCCCTAGGTCAGACTGGTGCTGGGTTAGGGCTTTAATCCTGCTTTTTGAGATTAAAAAAAAAAATGCAGAAATTCTTCAGAAAAATATTTGTGGAGAGAAGGTCATACACGAGAGCACAGAGCCAGTCCTAGGGGTTCAGGGAACAGTCCAGCACCAGGTGTTTGTGCAGTGATGCAGCAGAGGGGTAGGGTTACTCCATTACCACTTTGTAAGTTGCCAGCATTCCCCGGATTAAAGCAAGCTGAGAGGACTGGCAGCAGCAGGACTCTCTGAGCTTGTTTTTCTAGCAGCCGAATGAGCCCTACACACATTCCATGCGAGTCTCGTCACAAGTTTTTCTCTCACTTTCTGAGGCAAAACCAGAACACGCACACCAAAAAATTTTGTTTTCTTGTGATTCTGTCAAGCAGGGGATTAGCAGCACAGCAGAAGACGCTGCAATAATGTTGTCATTAGCCCTGCTGGTCCAAGCGAAGCAAAGGCTGGAGGAGGATGCGAGAGCCACGCTAGGCCAGCTGATACAACAGGGGAGAGAAGCCAACTTCCTTCAAGAGAAAGAAGAAATAAACAGCTGTTAACTTGTGAGCCCTCTGATTCATGCCTGCAAAACACTCCAGCAGCAGCAGCAAGACTCTCTGCCCCTCTGTGTCTCAGTTTTGGCTTGATCCTGTCAACAGTGGAGTTTGGTAGAACTGATTCTGTCCGTGCCAGCAAGGTGTTCTCATATGTGATTGGTAACATGAGACCTTGGCACAGACACTTGGCCAAGTTTCTTTTCCCTGAAAGACATTACAATGTCACCAGAAACTATTTGGACTGGATGCTGGGAACAAGTTGTTTGCCATGGGGGTGCCTGAACACTGGAGTGGGCTGCCTGGGGAGGTGGTTGAGGCCCCATCCGTGGAGATCCTCAAGGTGGGGCTGGACAGAGCTCTGAGCAACCTGCTCTAGTGGAGGATGTCCCTGCTGACTGTGGGAGGGTCGGACTGGATGACCTTTGGAGGTCCCTTCCAACCCAAACCATGCTATGATTCTCTGATTCTCTCTGCTCCTCATCTACCCCAAGGATGATGTTTAACACCTCAAAGGCCACCTGAATGTAGCTGCCTCTTTCAAACCCATCTTGGCCCCTCTATAGATGGACTGAGATGGTGGCTGGCAGCCTGCCCAACACGCTGTGGGTTTGCTGGTGATGGGAGGTGCCAGGCTGGGCGCTGACAGGGGCAGAGGCAGCCCCACAACTAGAGCAGGGGCTGGAGGAGCTGGCAAAGCCATGCCGGGCATGGTGCGGGTGGCTGGGATGCTCTGGCTGGAAGCGCCGCGGCGTTATCGGCCAAGTCATTTGACTTTCATGAGTCAGAGGATGTTACACAAAAACATCCTGCGGGGAGGGAACGGAGGATGAATTCCAGACACTGACCTTAGACAACAAACAAAACCCAGCTTTTTTTTCTTTTCTTTTTTTTTTTCTTCCCTTTTCCCCTTGTTATAGATAGGGAAGAGGGGGAGGGGAGCTCTTCCACCGTGGGCTGGAGGCAGGCAGGGGGCCAGGCTGAAACTTGGCTGGTTGTTGTCACTGCTGTTTATTTCTAGTGCAGTATAAAGGAAAGATGCTCCAAATGGCCAAAGGGCTCTGCGTTTAACCCCAAAAGCAGGCAAAGACCCTTCCACCCCCATGCTAGGGGCACTTTCTACTTGGAGACTGAGCTCCGCTAATGCTGTTTGCGTTTCTGCCTGGAAAACGCTGCAAAGCGGTGAGGAGAAGGCACGCAGAGCCAGTTCCACAGGGGAAACATTTGTCCCCGAGGCTACGAATGCCTTCAGTGTGGGCAGCTTGAGCCGGAGCGGCTCTGCCTGGCCGTGGAAGCTCCCCCGCCAGGCACGGCCGTGCTGTGAATGCCTGCGTTCAGCTGGCTGCGGGTTCCACCAACGAAAGAGCAGTTACCCTTCATCTCTGCCCAGACAGACACTGGGACTTCTTTCAGCGCTGGAAAACAGGAAACTGGGTCACGGCGTGGCCAGGCTGAGCACCGACTCTTCCATCTCCCACTGCCAAAACGGGGATCTTCATCAAAGGCAGCTGTCCCCCAGCTGGAGGGATGTGCTCCGAGTACCAGGGAGCATTGCCGCACGCCTGTCCGCCCCTGTGAGCGTGTGCTGCCAAGGCTCAGCCCTGCTCGGGGGCCACCGAGGCACAGCTGAGCGTCAAAGCTGCTGCTTAGAGCTTCTACGGAGCTGTTGGAGGTGCAGCAAAGCCTTGTCATATGGACTGCTTTTGAGTTGTGTTGGTTTTGTTTGGTTTTTTTTGAGGTGTTCAGGTGCCTGAATCTCTCAGAAACCCTCCTCAGGCAGCACTTCCACCTCCTGGAAATTGCAGAAGTCTCCACACAATGCAGGGACTGTGCTCGGCACTGTCCTTTGGTGCCCAAGTCCCGCACGAGTTGTTGGCTCTACAAAACGCTGGCATCTGAACAGTCCTTCCGAGTCCTCCTGAGAAGGACACCTGGGAAGAGCAGAGCTCCGAGGGGAAGGGAGGAGGCTTATTTTGTAGCAGGGACCCTGCTCGCTTCTGCCGGCACTGCAGTTCCAAGGACTCGTTGGACACATCCTGCTGTGGCAGCCTCTCCAGTGCCATGTCCCTGCTCTCTCCGGCTGCAAGTTAACCTCCAGCATCCCAGAGCCTTCCCTGGTGTCTTCCCTCGTGCTGGCCCCTTCTCCCCTCACCTCCTCCACCCTGACATTTTCCAGCTCGTCATCTCTGATCCTTTCTGAAGTAAATCAGGGCTGAGTGTCAGCCTGTCTCATTTGGAAGACTGATGGCCAAATAAAGGCTTTCCTGGCCTATGTGTCATTAAAGCACCCTCAGGAGAAATTTCACACTTAGCTGGGGAGGAGCTCAGGTGGGAAAGGCCTGAAGGAAACACAGAAGAATGGAAAATGAAGTAACTGGCCCCAACTGGGCTAATTAAATTTCCACTATGGATGAACTGTTCTGCCCTGCTGGTAGCTGCAGGAAGATTTTGCAGAGTAAGGAGAAGGGAGCTGAACGCTGCGTGCAGCATCATTACCCCTGTGTAGGTGGCAGATGGAGGACAGCAGCATGGGGAATGGCTGCACAAAGTCAAGTGGCTCCAGACAATTCCCTCAAACTTCTGTGTGCCAAGGAGTCTGGGCATGCTGGGGGCCTCCCATGCACGCAGCACTATGGAGTTAGAGAATGGTTGGAACTGGATGATCTTAAAGATCTTTTCCAACTGAAACAGCCTTAAATTACACACACACCACAAATGGAAAGCAGCTCTGTGGAGAAGGACCTGGGAGTCCCTCAACATGACAATGTGCCCTCATGGCCAAGAAGGCCAAAGGTCTCCTGGGGTGCATTAACAAGAGTGTGTCCAGCAGGTCAAGGGAAGTCCTATACTCTGTCCCAGTGAGTACTGGATACTGGGTCCAGTTCAAGAGAGACAGGGAACTCCTGGATAGAGTCCAGTGGAGGCTATGAGCATGAGCAGACTGAAGCATCTACCTGACCAGGAAAGGCTGAGTGGAAATCTGCTCAATGCTGATCAATATCTAAATGGGGGCAAGCTGATGGGGCCAGAGTCTTGTCAGTAGTGCCCAGTGACAGGACAAAGGGCAATGGGCACAGAGTGGAATCCAGGAGGTTCCCTCTGAACAAGGAGGTAAAATTTTTGTTTTGGATCAGGCTGCCCAGAGAAGGTTGTCAGGTGTCTTCCTCTGGGCAGATTCCAAACCTACCTGGACACTGCAACCCTGGGCAGCCTGCTGTGAGTGCCCTGCTTTAGCATGGGAGTTGGACTGGATGATCTCCTCAGGCCAGTTCCAACCCTCACCATGCCAGGATTCTGTGACTGCTGCCAAGTTAAGATGAAAATCCACAAAAACCACCCCGGGGGCCAAATCTGAATACATTTGTATTATTTATTGGCTGTATTAAATATATTATCTATTTGATAGTTACAATTTAGTAATACAATGCATGGCAGCTTTAACATAAGTTTGAGATACCTCAAAAATTAACAATACAAGAAAACTGAAGATACCTACTACATGAATTAATGCCACGAGGGTACATGGTTGTGGAATGGTAACAGCTGATGGTAAGGTCTGCACTGCTCACCCGGATGTTGTCTGGGGACAAGAACTTTGTGGCAATCACACAAAAGAAGGAACTTCCTTTTTGCTTTTCAGGAGCTGTGACTCGTTAGTAGTTACTCTGCAACCCTAATTTAAAAATCAGAAGTGTTATTGCCAAAGAAACCTCAACAAACTCCCTTCTGAGACTTAGAGAAGTTAACCCTTTGGCCACAGAGGTTTGCTGCAGGCAGTCTTGATTTGCTAAAAAGAGGCTATGAAGAGGAGGAAAAAAAAAATCAAGAGAGATTGTAAACTCTTCTGCAAACTAAAGACTAATATCTGTATAAAACTCTTTCCAGCACTGGAGGGAGAGATTTCTATCATATCAGAAATGATTAACTTAAAGTTCTGCTACAAGTAGAACAATACATTCAAACATACATTTTCTTTTTTTCTCTTTTTTTTTTTTTTTCCCTCTCCAGGACTTCTGAAATCAAAATAAATAGAGTACAAAAAGGCAGAGTACGTTTTGAAAAAGATTAGATTTCAGATTGCACCATAAATCTACTTTTGAAAGAGCGTTTTAAGTGATGCTAGGGTGTCAATTAAAGGTTCCCCCCCACACACACATCTGGAACACAACTGGAACACAACTGGAACACAACATCACTCACCAACTGCCATAGGAGAAAGACTCTACCAGTGATGAATCAGGGGAAACACTTCAAGCCTGTAGCACTGCCACATCCGACCCTCCACGTCCCAGTGCATCGCTCTGACTCGCACAAAAGAGCGGCCAAGGTCTTTCTGGAATACTCTAAACCTACCTATGGCAACTCCAAACACATTGGGAAGTTGGGAATTCCAGCTTGTGAAATGTTTGCTCTGAAGAAGTCAGCTGTCTCAACTCAGCTGTGGATTTTCCCCCTCAAGTGGATTTAACCAGATAGAAGTCGTTTGTAGTGCACAGTATCCCCTCCCCTACCACCCCCCCAAGAAAAGAGGACGAGTTTCAGAACAGTTCATAGCAGGTGGAAACATTCCCATCTTGGAAACAACTGGAATGTGAGAGGCTGCTACCATTGGGATAGCGAGTCGGTTAAAACACCCTAGGAAGGGGACCTAAAAAGAGTTGTTGGCTAAGCCAGCTGAAGTTGGAAGGGCATCCAAAAAGCAGTGGGAACTTTGTAGGTTAACAATAGTACAAAAAAAAAAAAAGGTTTGCTCAGTTTGAGCCAAATAGTGTCACATTTATCATAAATGCACTCGTTCTCCTTAAAGACAATCCCTGTGCTTTGCTTGCAAGCTGCGAAGATTGCCCTGGGCAGCACAGGAAATTACTTTTCTCTCAGGCACTGAGAGTGAAATGTGGATTGGGCCAAGAGCTGCTCCCCAGCAGCAGAAAGCATTTTCGTTCGGAAGCCTGCGGGGCCTGTGGGGCCCCTTCTGCAGCAGCACCTGCGCTCTAGCTACGTCACCTCCTGCTGAGGTCTCGTCCAGAGCCTCAGCGAAGGCTCTCAACACGCTGGGCACCCTCGACTCCAACACCTGAACTGACGATTACTGGATCCAGAAGATTAGAATAACTGAAGCAGTGCTAGCGCTACGCCAATGCTCTGCGGGCCCTCTACAGTATATTAAACCTGGTATGCTCTAGGAATGCTCTAAGCTGAAGCGTCTGTGCTGCTGTACTTCGTCTACACCAAACTACAATGAGACCTGATTAAACCACTGCTCTAGCTGGACTGGAAAAGGACTCACTCTGGTCGATGCCTTCTCTCCCCCCCATGGCCCAAAGGGCCCCGCTTTGAATTGGGAGAGAGGAAGGGCACGTGTGCAGCCCTGCGCACGCCGTAAGGCAGTTTTTGTGCTGTCCAATTAACAGCTAACCCTGATTATAGAGGCCCCAGGATTGCCCTTCCTACAAGAAATCTCTGCTCGGTATTTGGAAAGGATCTGCCCACCCAGCCTCGCCGTCAGGCGGCAGCACGAGCGGAAACGTGCCTAAGGACACATCTCCAGCTAGGATTTCGTTAGAACTAACCATAAATACCCGAAGTAGCTCCTGCAGAAGAGAGCTGAGCGCCAAGCGAGGCTCTCCTCTACTTGATGACTAAGTACTGGATGATGACGGCGAAGAGGATGGCCACCACCGCGAAGCTGCAGAGCAGAACCACGGCGATCAGGCGCTCCTCGCGCAAGGTCTTCTTGCTCTCGGCCAGCTCCGTCCTGGGATCGGCGCACGGCGGGGCCAGCTCCTGCTTCTGAGATGAGAACACTGTGCTGGGGCTGTAAGGGCCATAGAGCTCCTGTGCTCCAGCGGAGTCCTGGGCCTGGCGGCCAGCGCAGACTCTGACTCGGTATTCACAGTTTGTCTGCAAGCTCGGCAGGCGGAAGGAGGTCCCCGGGCCCTTGTACACCTGGTTGGAGGAAGAGAGAAGCGCTTCAGTGGGGTTCACCCTGCAGACAGCACTTGGCACCTCCCGCTCGGCTTTAACAGCAGGCATGGAGCTGGGCACTGCTGAACTCAAGCTGACTTAATGGAACAAGCTCTGCACCGTGAGGGTGGAGGAACACTGGAACAAGCTGCCCAGGGAGGTGGTTGGGGCCACATCCCTGGAGATATTCAAGGGCTCTGGGCAACCTGATCTAGTGGAGGATGCCCCTCTGCTGACTTCAGAGGGGGTTGGAGTAGATGGCCTTTGGAGGCCCCTTCCAACCCAGACCATTCTATGATTCCATGAGCCTCAGCTTTTATTTTTGAAGAATTCTTAGGTCATTTTTCTTGTGGATGATTCAAAGCTTCCTGCAGTGCCCCACACGTGACAGACTTGGGACTGTGAAGCTCTGAACAAAACAGAAATCTCATTCTGCACAACTGTTGTCCCACAATGTTGCAAATGTGACTAACAAAAGACTGTAAGGTTTAATAATCAAAAGAGCCCTGGGACATGCTGGGAGAACAGGATAAAATGGGTTTAACTCACTTCCAGATAAGCAGCTCTCCCAGTGACTCCCATGCCTGTCTTCACAGTCAAGCACAAGCAAAGGGCCAACAGGGAAATGAAGCTTCATGAGCTTTAATCTGGGGCACCTTTCACTGCTGTGAAGAGGAGCAGCAGGAACCTCAAGTGAAAGCTGTCCTCAGCCATCATCAGCTTAAAGCCTGACAGAGAGGAACTAAATGGAGCACCCTGAGAGTCAGGACTGTAAATTGAGTCCCTTGCCCAAATGAAAAACATCCTTGTCCTGAGCATCAAACACAAGTTTGGCCTTCAAACACGGACATCTTTTTTGGCAGTAATGCTTCCAAGTGAAAACCCCTCAAGTTGCTGATGTTGAGCAGAAGGTACCTGATCAAACTCTCTCCCAGCAGCAAGCTGAAGGATGTAAACAATGGAATCTCCTTTCATGGGCTGTAGAGGTTCCCATGTGATTTCGTAAGTGTTTTCTTCCAGCTGAGTTGCTTTGGGTGCTGGGATAAAAAAGAAGTGATTTTAAGAAGAGAACAGTGGTCTCTACAGATGTTCTTGTTTTCATGGTCAGATGGAACCTTCTGGGTTTCAATTTGTGCCTGCTGCCCCTTGCCCTGTCACTGGGCACCAGTGGAAAGAGTCTGGTCCCATCTGCTTGCCCACAACCCTTTAGCTCTTGCTCAGCATTGATCAGATCTGCCCCCTTCCTCTCCCTGGTTGCTCTTCTCCAGGCTAAAAAGCCCCGAGGTTCTCAGCCTTTTGTCATCAGAGAGAGATGCTTCAGTCTCAACATCTTTGTGGCCTCCCCTGGACCCTCTCCAGTAGTTCTGTCTCCCTTGAACTGGGGAGCCCAGAACTGGATCCAATACTCCAGATGTGGCCTCAGCACAGCAGGAGCAGGAACAGGAGCAGCAGAACCTCCCTTTACCTGCTAGTCACACTCCAAAATACCCTTGGCCTTCTGGGCTGCCAGAGCACACTGCAGGCTCATAGGCAACTTGTTGGGCTTACAGACGTTTCTCGTGTGGTGTAAGCTCACCTTTAAGAGATGCAGGTGGAGACTTGGTTGTAGTGAAAGCATAAACTTCAGAAAATGTTCCCTCTCCAGCATCGTTGTAGGCCTGGATTCTAAAATAGTAGGTGGTGGATTCACTGAGGCGCTGAACCTTGTACGTGTGACAGGGACCATTATAGACTGTAACAAACCTGCAAGGAAAGCAGACAGGACACAGACCAGAATCACTCAGCAGTCACAGATCTGTCAGTCAGACACCAACCAGAAGCGCTCACCAGTCACAGATCTGTCAGTCAGACACCAACCAGAAGCGCTCACCAGTCACAGATCTGTCAGTCAGACACCAACCAGAAGCGCTCCGCAGTCACAGATCTGTCAGTCAGACACCAACCAGAAGCGCTCCGCAGTCACAGATCTGTCAGTCAGACACCAACCGGAAGCGCTCAGCAGTCACAGATCTGTCAGACACCAACCAGAATCAGTCAGCAGGCACAGATCTGTCTGTCAGCATTGGCAAATGCTTTCATTCCTAACTGTAGCACAAAGAAGTGACAATAGGTTCTGGTGATCCAGGTGCAGTTTGAGCTCTGCTCTTTTGTCACTGACAGTTCATGGTGTGCCCAAAATCAGCAGCAAACTCCATCCATACTGGTGAAAGTATGGATGTTTACATTCATGGAGCACTCACTCAACCTGTTGAGCTACATCCAGACACAGCTACTAAGGAAACTACATGGCCAGACTTGATTTGAATCCAGGGAAGGATACTTTATATACCAGGTAGGTTGGAATGTGATGTTAAGAGGACAGCTGTCAACCCCATCTTTCTTACATGCAAACTGGGCTCTATTCAGAATGTCCAAAGCCCAAAGAAACTGCCACAGAAGACAGTAAGCTATGACTGCAATTAGTAATTACAAGTGGAACAGCACTGCTGCTTGAAAGATGGGATGGAAAAATGCAAACCAGGAGGCAAACCTTGTGGTGGTCAAACCAGTCACCAGTGCAAACAGAAGTGGTGATGATTAAAACATCTTATAAACATATTGTAAAGCAGCAATGGCCTTCTGAATATCTTACCTGCCAAACCTGTCCTCCATCTGCAGGTTGAATTGTGTAGGGTTGGTAATTAAAGCTCTGTTTGGCCCTTCACCCCACTTGAGTTTAAGGCTCTGGTAGCTGAAGACCACACATTCAAGGTGAGGAGGGTCAGGAGGTAGTGGTTTCGTTTTGGCTTTAATGGAATGACTGAAGGGCCCAGCTCCCAAGCTGTTTGTGGCCTGTATCCTGATTCTAGAGATGGGAGAAGAGCAGTTACATGGTTAATGCACTCAACAACAACAAAAAAATTCATAAAAAACATAGTTGTTTAGGTTGGAAAAGGCCTAAAAGATCTCCAGGATCATCCAGTCCAGTCAGTAACCTGGCTTAACACTACCAAGTCCACCATGAAACCATGTCCATCAGCACTACATCCACACAGCCTTTAAGTACCTCCAGGGATGGTGACCACACCACTGCTCTGGGCAGCCCCTTCCAAGCCTTGACAACCCTTTCATGAAGGGACTCCTCATGTCCAACCTAAACCACTCTTGCAACAACTTGAGGCTGTCACTTGTTAATGGAAGAGAAGACCCAACTCACTCCAACCTCCTTCAAGGGAGTTATGAAAAGCAAGAAGGTCTCTCCTCAGCCTTCCTACCCTCAAGCAGATCAACGCTCCTGCCTTAGTGTCATCTGCACACTGATTGAGAGTGCCCTTGATCCCCTCATCATTGGTAAAGATACAAAAGAGAACAGGCCCCAGCCTGGGGAATCCCACCTGTGACCAGCTGCCAGCTGGATTTAACTCCACTGACCATCACTGTTTGAGTCTGGCCATCAGCCATGGCAGGTAATGAACAGTAGGGAATAAAGCAAGAGTTAAAACACTTCAAACAATGGAGCAATTAAAATGCAGTTAGAAATTAACTGCAGAGGTAATCTGCTCCAAAATGAGGCAACACAATTACATTGTCTGCCACATAATGAAGCTTCAGAGTTTCTCAGCATTGTTCAGGTTCACTGAACAAATGCCCAAGTCCTGCACATTCACCTGAAAGGTTTGGTTTGTCTCCTACTGACACTGAACTATGCTTTAGTAAAGGAGGAGTAGAAGCATAGAATGGTTAGGGTTGGAAGGCACCTCCAAAGGTCATCCAGTCCACTCCCCTGCACTCAGCAGGGACATCCTCCACTAGAGCAGGTTGCTTAGAGCCTTGTCCAGCCTGACCTTGAATATCTTCAGGGATGGGGCCTCAACCACCTCTCTGGGCAACCTATTGCAGTGTTCCACCACCCTCAAGGTAAAGAACTTGTTCCTAACACCCAACCTAAATCTCCTCTGATTTCAGACTGTTGCCTCTCATCCTGTCCCTGCAGGCCTTTGCAAACAGTCCCTCTTCAGCCTTCTTGTACCCCTTTCATGTACTGGCAGACTGCTATTAGGTCTTCCTGGAGTCTTCTCTTCTCCAGGCTGTCCTCATAGCAGAGGTGCTCCAAGTCTCTGGGTCATTTTCATGGCCCTCCTCTGGACCAGCTCCATCAGGTCCATGTCCTTCCTGTGTTGAGGGCTCCAGAGCTGCACACAGCCCTGCAGGTGAGGTCTCCCCAGAGCAGAGCAGAGGGACAGGATCCCCTCTCTCCACCTCTGGCCATGCTGCTTTGGATGCAGCCCAGGCTGCCACTTGCCTTCAGAGCTGCAAGTGCCCATTGCTGACTCATGTATAGCTTCTCATTCAGCAGCACCCTGAAGTCCTTTTCTGCAGGGCTGCTCTCAATTTCATTACCTCCCAGTCTGTACTGGTATCTAGGATTGACCCAATCTAGGTGCAGGAACCTTACAGGAACAGCTGCTCTACTCTTGTCCATACACTGATTGCCTTCTGCTGTGCTATTGATCATCCCATTGTACACATTGCTTCAGAAGAGAAAATTCTAAACCCAGAAACTTTGAAATAAAGCCTTGGCTGTGAGACAGAACATCTCAACGCTCATCACCAAACCACCATGCTCTGATTCTGGAGATGACAATTTAGGTTTGGTTGGTTTTTTGTTGGTTTTTTTTGGGTCTTTTTTGAGTTGCAGAGAATTAGGTCAATACCCTGAATGAAAAATATAAGCACCACCTTCAAAGCTATTGATTGAGAATCCTACAGCTGCAGTCTCAGAGTGAAATGATCCTTACCTGTAAAGAGTGTCAGGCAGCAGATTCTCAAGAACATGGCTGGTACTTCTTCCAACAGCTACAAGCTGCTTCTCCCCATACTCTATATTGTAGCCAGTGATCTCTGACCCGTGACAACTTGGTTCTTCCCACTGAATTGCAAGGCATGTTGATAAAGGAAAAGGAATCTCCACTTGATCTTCCTCGAGCAGCTGCAGCACTGACACTGCCGCGGGCACTGCCGCAGGGGTGGTCACCACTCCGGTCTCACCGAACAGCCCCGCTCCAGCCACGTTCACAGCCTGAAAGACAGACCATGGACTGCTCACCAAATCTGCATCCTCCTCACCAGATGGACACAGCTACCACCCTGCCTTCTGCACGTTATTGAAAGCCATGCAGAAGGGAGTGGAAATGTCCCACGGAAAAGGTGAGCGTGGCAAAGTGTCTGGATTCAAGGCAGCACCAGAGCTGTGTTTCATTTCATTACTAGGAACAGGTGGTCAAGGAGGGCACTTGGCCAGAAGGAAAAGTGTTTTCATCAATTATCTTCCATATAGCATTAGAATCATTAAGGTAGGAAAAGACCTCCAAGGCTGAGTCCAACTGTTAACCCAGCACTGCCAGGTCACCACTAAACCATGCTCCTCAGCACCATATCTGCAGACCTCTGAAACCCCTCCAGGGACAGAGACTCCACCACTGCCCTGGGCAGCCTGTTCCAAAGCTTTACCACTCTTTCAGTTAAGAAATTTTTCCTTATTTCCAACCTAAACTTCCCCTTGTGCAATTTGAGACCATTTTCTCTTGTCCTGTCACTTGTTACCTGGGAGAAGAGACTGATGCCCACCTGGCTCCAAACTCCTTTCAGGGAGAGTGAGAAGGTCTCCCCTGAGCCTCCTTTTCTCCAGGCTAAACACGCCCAAGTCCCTCAGTTGCTCCTTGTGTCCCAGACCCTTTGCCAGCTTTGCTGCTCTTCTCTGGACCTGCTCCAGCACCTCAATGTCCTTCTTGGGGTGAGAGGCCCAAAACTGAACCCAGTATTTGAGGTGCAGCCTCACC
This sequence comes from Ramphastos sulfuratus, assembly GCA_013399055.1. Lineage (NCBI taxonomy): Eukaryota > Metazoa > Chordata > Aves > Piciformes > Ramphastidae > Ramphastos > Ramphastos sulfuratus. The sequence goes on from WBNM01040280.1 coordinate 169,400, forward strand.
AGTGCCAAGTACCAGGGGACAATCTCTGCCCTGGTCCTGCTGGCCACACCGCTGCTGCTAGAGGCCATTAGGAGATGACAGTTCAGGATTTTACTCCATCTCTAGCTGAAGTTTTTTCTTGTCACTGCCTGCACTTGTTCATTTGCTCAGTAACACATAGCAAAAGGCCTTTCCTACCTGGACTCTGCAGTAATAGGTGGTTGCAGGTGTGAGACCTTTCACTTCGTAGCTGTGGCCGGGGCCGGTGTAAATGACGTGCATGGATCCCTCCATCTGCCCCCAGTCCACTCTGTATTCGCTGATGTCTGCACCATTGCACGCAGGGCTCTGTGGGGGAAGGGATGTGTTTTCTTTCCTCCCTTGCACACACAGGTTCACCACACAAGTGTGAGCTTGAACAGAGACACTGGAAGCACTGGGGTTGAAACCTGAGGTCTTCTCCACCACAGCTGACTTGAGGTTCAGTTTGTTAAAAGGTTTCTAGCTAGACATGAGGCTGTAACACCACCACAGTTCAGAACACATCTTTTGAGGGACTCACAACCTCCCACCATCTGGATGACCAAAATATGTGGAATAGTAGTTACCACACCATTATTAAATGTCACCCCATTTAATAAGGTGGAAGTTCACCAACCTCTATAAAGAAATGGGATAAATACTCTCCTCCTACTCCACCTGGTTACCCTTTCCATTTTCTCTGTATCATACACATCTCTCTAACGACTCCAAAAGCCAGCTACTGATCTCTGCATCACTGAACATCACAAACACCTACCTCCCAGGAAACCACAGCACAAGTTGCACTTTTACAAGTTATCAGGGGTTTACAGCATTGATCAGGAGGTCCTGGAGCAGTTGAGACCTCTGCTTTGTCTGAGTGGGGGCCAAACTGTAAGAGAACATGATTGCATGAATCCAGCCACAGCAGCAGAACAAAACATGGTGCATAAAAGCTGAAGAAAACAAAGTATTTTTAACTTGATAGAGAAATAAATAGAATACTTCAGTGCTTAGCTTCACAGCCCCATTTAAAATTCCTTTCAGGTAGTTTCTAAACTGGCCTTGTGCCTACAGGATATCTGTAATCCTCCCACTGCTATGCTTTTGGAACTCCTTCCTTTCCTTCTAGTCAGGAAGGAGCAGCTGGGTACTGTTTCAAATGGGCTTTTCTGCAACCAACATTTATGCCAACCTTGTTCAAACCTGGCATTATTTGAACACACCTCTCTCTACACAATGCAATTCCCACACCACAAGCCACAGAGTCTATACCCATTGTAAACCAGAAGGCAATTTCTTAAAGCACAAACTTTTCAGTGGCTATTCAGAGCCAGAAACGCTGCCACTGCAGTGAGAGAAAGGACTGAAAGCAGCAAGAGAATGTCCAAATGTCCAGCACTAACTTGGGACCTTTGGTACTGACAGAAATCCAGTAACAACAGAAATGTGCTACACAATGAACATCTCCTTAGTTAGGGACATTCAGTCATAGAATCATAGAATCAAGCAGATTGGAAGAGACCTCCAAGCTCACCCAGCCCAACCTAGCACCCAGCCCTAGCCAATCAACCAGACCATGGCACTAAGTGCCCCATCCAGGCTTTGCTTCAACACCTCCAGGGACAGTGACTCCACCAGCTCCCTGGGCAGCCCATTCCAATGCCAATCACTCTCTATGTCAAGAACTTCCTCCTAACATGAGGGTGGTGAGGCACTGGAACAGGTTGCCCAGGGAGGTTGTGGCTGCTCCCTCCCTGGAGGTGTTCAAGGCCAGGTTGGAGGAGGCCTTGAGTGACCTGTACTAGTGGGAGGTGTCCCTGTCTATGGCAGGGGGTTGGACCTAGATGATCCTTGAGGTCCCTTCCAACCTTACTATTCTGTGATTCTAACATCCAGCCCAGACCTCCCCTGGAACAGCTTGAGACTGTGTCCCCTCCTTCTGTTGCTGGTTGCCTGGCAGAAGAGACCTTCCTTCAGCCCCAACTTAATGAATCTTCTACTTTGTTATGCTGTAAGAAACGTCGCTCCTTCAACAGAAGTACTTCAGGAGACAGAAGCCACAGAAGAAAACAGTATCACCCCTGAAGAAAAGAGCAGCTCTCAGGAGCACAGTGGTTACCCCAACTTTATTGGCTGCTCGTATCCAGAAGCAGTATGTCCTCCCTGGAAGCAGATTGTTCACCAGATGTTCAGCTGCAGGACCCTGGTACACCTGTCTGCGCTCCTCCTGCTCAGAGCTTGCCATCTCTAGGATGTACTCTGTAATGTCAGAACCTCCATCTACAGAAGGTGGGCCTAGGAAAGAAAAGGGTTTAGTTTTTCTCTATTATTTTCACAACATGCTTTTGCTTTCAGTTTCTAATCAGCCTTCTCAAGCTAGAAGTTGTGTCAGATGAATTCTGGAGGTCAAGGATGCAGGCATCTATCCTGTGTCTAAGCAGATACGCTTCAAGCTTGCTTTTTGCCCCACAGGTACTGACAGACTACCTTAACCTGGCCTTCATCAGTTTTTTTCACCTGTTTTCCACAAACCTCAATCTACCTTCAGTACTTGTTGATTACCTCCTCTGCTGAAATATAAGTAAGAGGAGAGTTGAATTGCCAAGCATTTCAGTAAAGAGGCACTCCACAAGACTGCAAGACCTTTATGTATGCTCAAGGCTCAACATATAGTTGCACATGCATCACCACAGTGGAGGTGGTTAGCAAGCTTTGCTCTTAACCACCCCTCCAAATAACTAAGGTCATGGACCACAGCTATGTCTTTTAAATCTTTCCCTCAAGAGTTCTACAGATTTTTCATTTCATAGAATCACAAAATTGTTTTGCCTGGAAAAGACCTTTAAGATCAAAGTCTCTAACTCTACCAAGTCTGGGGCTAAACCATGTCCCTCACCAACTCAGTTAAACACCTCCAGGGATGGGGATTCAGCTACCTCCCTGGGGAGCCCACTCCAGTGTTTGAGAACCCTTTCAGTGAGGAAGTTTCTTCTAATATCCAACTTAAACCAAATCAGCAAAGTATTTTGTTCAGCTTACCCCACTGCAAAGTGATTTCCTTGGGCTTAGCTTTGCCCAGCAGGCATGGAGCATGACATGGGCCAGGAGGAACAGCTGATGTGGTAACAGTGGTAACATCAGAAGCCTGGAGGTAAGACACAGTAGGTTAGAGGGGGAACACAAAACATGTCACTAAAACATCACTGGAATGGTGTCCAGAAACAAGCTGATTCTCTCACCTGGCTTTCACCACCTTTACTGACACAGTAAACTCTCAGTCTGTATGAAGTGCCAGGCTTGAGGTGATCACACACATGTTCTCTCTGGGAACCACTGTAGACAGGCTCCCATTTACCTCCTGAGGGAAGAAAGAAAATACTTCACAAAACTTGCAAGAATCAACCCTAAAAGTTTTCTCACACAAGTATTCATTAAGCTTCATTAATATAATTAGGATTAATAAATATAATTAAGATTTTTATTGAATAATCTTCTGAAGAATAATTAAGAAGTCAAGGCACAGAATCCAGTTTCAATGAAGCAAAGAACACCTAGAGCACAACATGGACTTTGAAAACGGAAGAGTATTGGCTGGAGTAAGGGGTAGTGAATCAGGACACTGAAGCTGTACAAGCTGAGTCAGTGCTTGAGGGTTATGTCTTACCAACTGATGTGTCTGAGAGTTCCAAGAAGTACTTAGTGATGTCTGATCCTCCATTATCTTTGGGTGGTTCTGAAAGAAATCAACATCTTTGAGTGAACGATAGAGGATTTCAAACCCAGGCAGTGTTCTCTTATCAACTTTTCAGAGAACATAGCAAATCATGACAGAATATGTTGAAGTAGAAAACTCAGCTTCTCAGCCAGAAACAGCAAACTCTGCACTTCCATGTTCACAACACACTTTCCATCATGGTGATTATGGCAGGAAGAAGACACACCAGGAAAATGCTGCCCATTTCAGGTACCACTGCTCACGTTTTAAGAGTGTATGAGAATTCTGGAGTCCTATGTTCAGTTCAAGAGAGACAGGGAACTACCAGAGTTGAGTCTGGGGAAGGCTACAGAGGTGCTGAGAGGCCTGGAGCATCCTGTGATGAGGAAAGGGTGAGAGTCCTGAGGCTGTTTAGTCTGGAGATGAGCAGACCCAGAGGGATCTTCTCAATACCAATCAATAGCTAAAGAGTGGGGGGCAGGAGGATGGGACCAGAGTCTTCTCGGTGGTGCCCAGTGACAGGACAAGGGACAAGAGTCACAAACCCAGGTGGTTTCATGTGAAATGGGGGAAAAATCCTTTCCTGTGAGGATGTGAAAGCCCTGGCCTAGGCAGCCCAGAGAGGCTGTGGAGTCCTCTTCTCTCCAAAGGTTCCAAATCCACCTGGATGTGACCCTGGGCAACCTACCATGGGTGCCCCTGCTTTAGTGTGTGTTGGGGGGTGGACTGGATGATCTCCAGAGGTCCCTTCCAACCCCCACCATGCTGTGAACATGTCCACAACACATGTGGAGGGTACTGCACCAGCCAAGAGCACTGCCTGCTTCTCTAAGATGAAGAAGGACAAGCAGTGCTTCAGCACCACTGCTCTACCACAAGCCAAGCTGGAAGCTCTGGTAGCACTCCTGGTTTCTCCTGCAGTAATGGTATCTGCAGAGGCAGGTGATTAGCCTGAGCTCACCTCTGGTTTTTAACATGTATTACTGGGTGACCACAGCTACAAAAGCTGCACTCAAACTCAGCATGCACACCAGGCCACCTACCCCAGGTAATTTTCACACTGTGTGAGTGGATCTTGCCCTTCACAGCTGGTTTACTTGGTGCTCCAGGTTTGTCAGGATTGGTGCTGTGTTCTACCACCTCACTAGGGTTGCTTTTTCCTTCACTATTGTAGGCAAAGAGCTGTTGGAGGAACAAAGGCAGCAGATAACAAGTGCTTGATTTAAAGACAAGTAACAACCTGTTGATTTGTAAAGTTCTTCCATGACAAACAAAACTGAATCACAACAGAAAACAAAAGCAGGTAGTGCAGAAAGTGTGCTTTGGGTTATGATTCCACCAAAAACTATTAGAACCCTCCCTCTTTAGGGGGGGACCTTCTCAATCTCCCTGGAAGGAGGTTGGAGCCAGGTGGGGGTCAGTCTCTTCTCCCAAGGAACAAGTGATAGGACAAGAAGAAATGGCCTCAAGCTGTGCCAGGGGAGGGTTAGGTTGGACATAAGGAACAATTTCTTTCCTAAAAGGGTTTTCAAGGCCTGGAACAGGTTGCCTGGGGGAGTGGAGTCCCTGTCCCTGGAGGGGTTGAAAAGCTGTGTAGATGTGATGCTGAGGGACATGGTTTAGTGGTGACCTGGCAGTTAACATATGGACTTGCTGATTTTGGAGATCTTTTCCAACCTTACTGATTCTGCGATTCTATTACAACAACAAAAGAACCACAGGTAATTTTCTGCTGTCTCCACAGAAAAAGTGTCTTATCTGAATGCTCAAACTCCAGAAAAGCAGAAAGCTGTCATTAAATCAGAAGCAAAATGCAGTACAAACCCTGAACTTGTAGGATGTGCTCCTCCTCAGGTTCCTTAAAGTGCACGAGAGCTCATCTCCGTTGTACTGTGGCTGGAAACCATAACCCTGGGAAGGAGAAAACATAGAAACAGTCACTAATTTCCCACAGTAAACTCCAAATCAGAGCAGATCAAATTTTTTTAGCTTGAGCTGCACCTTTTTTTTTTTTAATAATTAATGCAATTCTTGCCAAATCACAGAATGGTTTAGGTTGGAAGGGACCTCAAAGCTCATCCAGTTCCAAACCCGCCGCCATAGGCAGGGACACCTCCCACTAGAACAGGTCACTCAAGGCCTCATCCAACCTGGCCTTGAACATCTCCAGGGAGGTTGTGGAGCACAGAATCACAGAATGTAATCAAAGATCACATTCTGTGATTCTGTGCTCCACAACTTCCCTGGGCAACCTGTGCCAGTGTCTCACCATCCTCATTGGAAAGAACTTCCTAACATCCAGTTTCAATCTCCCCCCTTCCAGTTCAAACCCATTCCTCCTCGTCCTGCCATTACAAGACCTTGTCAATAGTCCCTCCCCAGCCCTCCTGCAGGTCCTTTTCACATACTGGAAGGCTACTCCAAGGTCTCTTGGAAGCCTCCTCCAGGCTGCAGAGCCCCAACTCTCATAGCCTGTCCTCATAGTATTTTGCACCATTTCATTTGGAAGCAAAATGGTTAATTTCCTCCTCTGAGCCCTGCTGCCCGTCAGACTTTCACACCGGTAACAAACCCCAGCACTTACAGAACCTTCTTCTTCCATGTCTAAACTGTAAGTGAGAGAGTCCTCTGTGGACACCCCACTTGGTGAGCTCCACTTCAATGACAGCCAGGTCACTCCTGCTTCAATGAGCACGGGTGGGGAGGGGGCTGGTGGGACAATTCCTGCCGTGTAGTACGTCACCGTCTCGCTGAACCCGCTGCAAAGGTGGTTAAATAAAAGGTTAACAGCAGAAGCCAGAGCTGAGGGGAAAAATTCATGCTCTGGATGCTTGTGTTCCTTACCTCATTCCAATATCATTTTTAGCAGCTAATCTGAGCGAGTACTTGGTAGAAGGAGAGAGCTTGGTGAGTTTGTACTGCTTCAGGTGTCCGTAGTAACATTCTTTGAAGGGTCTGTTCTTGCCCTTGAAGAAAGTGAGAACAACCTCAGTGTTTCTGACATGGGGACTGCATCCTCCCTCCTAAGATCAATCCTTCCTCACTCTTAATTTTCCTGGATTTCATAATAGTAATTCAAACATGAATAAGCCTAAGGAATGGCTGGACACTTGAGCCAAGAGGAACCTCATGAAGTTCAACAAGGACAAGTGTAGGCTCCAGCACCTGGGGAGGAGTAACTCCCTGCACTGGTACAGGAGAGGGCTGACCTGCTGGAAAACAGCTCCATGGAGAAGGGCCTGGGAGTGCTGGTGGACAGGTTCCCCAACACTCCCAGCAATGTGCTCTCATGGCCAAGAAGGCCAATGGTCTCCTGGTGGCCAGCAGGTCAAAGGAGATTTTCCTCCCCTCCTGCTCTGTCCTAGTGAGGCCACATCTGACATTCTGGCTCCAGTTCTGGGCTCCCCAGAAGAAGAGAGACAGGAATTACTGGGGAGAGTCCAGTGGAGCTTACAAAGATGCTGAAGGGCCTGGAACATCTCTGTGGAAGGGAAAGGCTGAGAGTCCTGGGGCTGTTTAGCTTGGAGAAGAGCAGACTGAGAGTGGATCTGATCAATGCTCATCCAAAACTAAAGGGCAGGAGGAGACAAGAAGATGGGGACTGACTCTTTTTAGTGGTGCCCAGCAACAGGACAAGGGGCAGCAGGCACAAACTGAAAGTTTCACCTGAACATGAAGAAAAACCTCTTTCCCCTGAGGGTGCCAAAGCCTCAGTCCAGGCTGCCCAGAGAGACTGTGGAGTCTCCTTCTGTGGAGAGATTCCAAACCCACCTGAATGCCATCTTGGGGAACCTGCTGCGGGTGACCCTGCTTTAGCAGGGGGGTTGGACTAGGACCTCTGGATCATTTAGACCTCTATAGAGAGGTTCCTTCCAACTCCCACCACTCTTCATTTAGACCTCTAGAGAGGTTCCTTCCAACTCCCACTACTCTTCATTTAGATCTCTAGAGAGGTTCCTTCCAATACCCACTACTCTGTGAACATCCTACTGAATATGAGAGTAATTCTGAGCATTCTTGGTCCCAACCTCCACCAAAATGTGGGGTATCTGCCTGGGTTTTTAGCACTGTAGGTTTGACAGAAGAGTAATAAACAACAGCAAGAGAAAACAAGAGGTTCCAAAGCTGAGTGCTGCTTTTCCAGCTACCAAAGAGAGAAGCCAAATGTTCACTCATTTAAACAGAGCATGTGGATTAATGACACCCTGGATGACAAGAAGGAAACAAGGGAACTTGTGACTTTCCTCTCAGAGAACCTGACAGGATTGTCTTACTCTAACTTCTCTTACTCTAACTTCTGCATGTCCAGGAGTTCGAGTCAAGCTTTTAAATTGACTTGTCTCTTTAAAACTGTCTGGACAAGTTGCACTGAGAATAGCTGATGGACCTAAGCAAAAAGTATTTTTAAGTATAGTTGGTCTACAGGTGTCATTATGAGTTTTTTTTTACACTAGAAAAGGTCTTACCTCATCCCATTCTAAAAGAAAATTGGTTATTTTGGAACCATTGTCATTTGAGGACTGAAAATAAAGAAAGAACAAGAAGAGTTAAAATCGAAGGGCAGTGCTTTTAAAAAAGATTATTCCACATTCAAACAGACCCCAATTTGAACAACTGATTAACAAACACCAACTGCCTCTGAAACCAAAATATTTTGCACAGAGCTGAAAGGAACCTGTGGTAGGCTCACAGAAGAGCTTTCTTCTTCCACCAACGCTTTTGTGATAGATGGGAACTGCTGTGGGCACGGAGTGCATGGACTGAGTGAGGTGAGTCAGAAAGGGGAGAATGAGAAGGTACTCTTAAGGAGTTGAGTTCTTCCTTCCTCTCCTTTCAGCCTCGAGAAGAGGAGGCTCAGGGCAGACATCATTGCTCTCTACAACTACCTGAAAGGAGGCTGTAGCCAGGTGGGGTTGGGCTCTGCTTCCAGGCACCCAGGGACAGAACAAGAAGACACAGCCTCAAGCTGTGCCAGGGGAGGTCTAGGCTGGATGTTAGGAAGAAGTTCTTCACAGAGTGATTGGCATTGGAATGGGCTGCCTGGGGAGGTGGTGGAGTCCCCATCCCTGGAGGTGTTTAAGAGAAGGCTGCATGAGGCACTTGGTGCCATAGCTTAGTTAATTAGAAGGGTTAGGTGAGAAGTTGGACTCGATGACCTTAGAGGTCTTTCCCAATCTGCTTAATTCTGGGATTCTGAAGCACTCCTCTAGGAAAGCTGGAAGAAGGAGGAGTGAGGCATTTAGTGAGAGACTGGCACAGGCTGCACAGAGAATTTCTGGAGGCTCCAACACTGGAAGTATTCAAGGCCAGGTCAGATGGGACCTTGATCAAGCTGGTCTAGTATAAGGCATCCCTGCCCACATCAGAGAGGACAGAACGAGATGAACCCAGTTAATTCTGTGATTCTTGATGGCTCCCCAGTTGCTCTACTACTTCTATTAATTCTGATTATTTACAATCTGAGTTTAGGAAGAATTTTATCTTATGAATCACACAATTTAAATTTGTAGAGCTTTTTTTTCCTGGTGTCCTTGCACTGCATGTTCAGACACTGCAACTTTTGTGCTTGTCATGACACATCAGTTGGGAACTTCCTTCACTTTCTAAGCACAGGTCACACAAATAGTTTTAACTAATTAAAGTTGTTGAACTATAAACTGTTTTCCAGGTGTAAGTGTAGTCATAACAACAACAAGCTGCCAACAGATCTTCACAGTTGTTGTATAGATTCAAAAGTCAGGCTCAAAAAAATTAAAGCTATGAACTAGCCAAGGAAATTTACTTCGAATGGATCAAAACAGCTAAAAGAACTCCAAGGGTCTCTAAGAATTATATATAAGAATAATAATTACAAGGTTAAGTCATCTCTATTTATCATCCAGGATAAAATACCTTCCAGTACCTGAATGGGGCCTACAAGAAGGTTGCAGAGGGACTGTTTCCAAAGGTCTGCAGCGATAGGATGAGGGACAATGGTTTGAAATCAGAGGAGATTTAGATAGGAACAAGTTCTGCACCATCAGGCTGGTGCAACACTGGAACAGGTTGCCCAGGGAGGTGGTTGAAGCCACATCCTTGGAGATATTCAAGGTCAGGCTTGAAAAGGCTCTGAGCAACCTGCTCTAGTGGAGGATGTCCCTGCTGACTGCAGGGGCATTGGACTAGATGACCTTTGGAGGTTCCTTCCAGCCCAAACTTTTCTATATAATACATCAAAGTACAGTCAATGTATAGCACTCATGAGTAATTCTATTGATATAAAAAAGTATCATTAAAGCTTTAAGGTTTTATACACTGCTGCTCTTAATAAATAGCAGTGTTGTAGTAGTTTACTTCCTGCATAGACTTCTGATGAGGCTGGAAGGTTGCATAAGGCACTGAACCTGGCCCCATCCCTGCAGATATTCAAGGTCAGGCTCAACAATTCTTTGATCAACCCTGCAGGGAGGGTTGGATTAGATGACCTTTGGAGGTCTCTTCCAATACAAACTTTTCTGATTCTAAACAAATAAATGCTCAATCCTTTCCTATGCTGCTAGGTCAGAAGCACTTTCCTGTTTGAATAGCTCATGCTTAGTGAGACCTGCTACCAACTCCAGCACACTTTAAAGGAAACTGAATCAACACTGCAAGGAAGAGGAACTACCAGGATTTATCAGTCTGAATGGAGCAAGGGAAAAGGCAACAGCTAAAGCACACCCAAAATTACTGACCACAGCTAACTGAAACACACCACATGTGAGGAGTGCAGATGCTTACCTTCCACTGCAAGCTGAGGCTGTTCTTGGTTCTGTTAATCAGCTTGGGGGCAGCTGGGCAGTCTGGCTCACAACTCTCTGTAGTGAAACTCACCAATTCTGAAATGGATTCCTTGATGGAACTGCTGGTTGCTGACACTCTGAACAAAGCACAGTCAGTGATGTTGCATGCAGCCCAGACAGCCAACCCAGTCCTGGGCTGCATCAAGAGAAGCGTGGGCAGCAGGGCAAGGGAGGGGATTCTCCCCTTCACTCTGCTCTCATCAGACCCCATCTGGAGTCCTGTGTGCAGTTCTGGAGCCCCCAACACAGGAAGGACATGGAAGTGTTGGAGCAGGTCCAGAGGAGGCCACAAAGATGCTGAGAGGGCTGCAGCAGCTCTGCTGTGAGGACAGGCTGAGAGAGTTGGGGCTCTGCAGCCTGCAGAAGAGAAGGCTTCCAGGAGACCTTAAAGTAGCCTTCCAGTATCTGAAGGGAACTACAGGAAGGCTGAGGAGGGACTATTGACAAGGTCTTGTAATGCCAGGACAAGGGGCAATGGGTTTGAACTGGCAGAGGGGAGATTGAAAGTGGATGTTAGGAGGAAGTTGTTTGCAGTGAGGGTGGTGAGACACTGGCACAGGTTGCCCANTCCTGTCCTCATTCTTTCAAGCAGTTCCCTGAGGTCCTTCTTGAAGTGAGGAGCCCAGAACTGGACACAATATTCCAGATGCAGCCTCGCCAGGGCAGAGTAGAGGGGGAGGAGAATCTCCATGGACATACCTGGCATGGTAATCAGTTGCTGGTCTGAGATCAGGAAGTGTAATTGTTAATTCTTCCCCACTGCGAAAACGAAAAAAAACAAAGCAGAGTCACAACTCTTCCTTAGACTTCCAAGGCCAACAGCTCATTGAAAAGCAAACCCAAGTAGAGCACATTTAATTTTCATGTTTTCCATTGTCCACTTAGTGCCATTACTTAACATTTATTTCATGGCAGGCAGGCAGGTAGGTAGGTAGGTCTGCAAGTCAACAAAGCAGCTCCTGACAGAGAGATTGCCGATGGGTTAATGTTTTTAAACATGGGTATTGTGCTTAAAGGAAGAAACTAAACTTACACATAGACAGATTTAAATTTTCCATTTTTACCACTGTTGGATATTGCTACTTCAAATGTAAATGCTGCTGGACTATGACTATGGCTCTCTCCATTCTGTGAACTAACTGGGAGATTCCAGGACAGAACGGCTGATCTTGCTTGTATATCAGAAACCTATTAAAAGCATAAATAATGCAAGTAAGTTTGCTTTCTGAAAGAAAAGGTTTATTAGTCAATAACATGGTGTCCCTAGTTTGCCAGTGAAGTTCCTCACTGGAGGAATTCTCTTTACCTTTGTAGTGGGAAATACTGAGTTCATTGTTTGAATGTAAATGACTTCCTCCTTTCATTGCTAAAGTACCACGCCAAAGGATTTCCCTTGGGCACAGACAGGCTCAGTGTATCAAGGGAAAGTTTCTGTTCAGACCTGTGCTGCTCACAGCCCTCAATTGGAGCACATTTTCAGCTTTGGAGTCTTGGAACACTGACATCAGATCTATATTTAGGCAATCACAAGGCCTAACTCTCCATTCTACCACAATTCCCTCACAGCACCTTAATATTTAACCACTAAGCTCTAGGACAACCAGAGGCTCTGATTTGAAATGCTCAAGACCAAAAGGTTTTGGTCTGAACTTTTTTGCTGCTGAAATCCCTCTGATAAACTCAACACATTCTTCTGTTAGCACCCAGCACAGATGTCAGAAGCAGCCATGAAAAATTACTACCAGAAGAAAGAGCAGCTAGAAAGCAGGAGCAAAAGGACACAACCCATGCTTACTGTGTAGGTAATGCAAAGAAGAGTGCTCCAAATCAAGAATCTCAGGGCAGTTTTAGCCTTGAGGTGTTTAAATTAACATCATCAGACTCCAACTTCCTAAATAAGTCTCAAATATTTGCTCCAATTTCTAAATGTAACATGAAAAAAAAAAAAAAAGATGTTTTTCTGTCAGTTTGATTCCCCAAGCTCTTAAATCCTCTCTGCTGATGGGAGGATGGTTCCAAGAGTGGGCAGACTTTCATCATTTTAGCATTCCTGAAGCCCTCAGACACACTCAACAACTCTGACAGCGAACTGATTCTCGCCTTACAGACTGGGACACTGAGTCAAACTCTTTCAGCAAGTGGGTTTCCATAGCATGGCTGCTCTTTCCTAGCTCTAACCTTTGACAACTAAACCACATTTTCTCTATTTAGGAAAAAAAATAATTAAAAATAAACCATTAAAAGGGAATTAAAGCATAAAAGGGGGATAAGCAAGATGTGATTTTACAGAAAGGCTACAGAAAAGAATGTTTTAAGGAGAATACTTACAACTGGCTTGCCAATGCTCAAGTGAATATCACATTTCTTGGATTCTATGTCAGAGTCTGAAAATTCCAAATACAAACCAGATTACCCCCAAGCCCCACGAGGAAAAGCAGCCTGTTAGAAAAATGCCACCACAAGATGGAGTTCGCCTCATTAAGGGCTTTAACAATAGCACTTATTGTGCAAAGTTCATTTCCCCTGTTTGTTTTGGCTGAGTGAGGGGAGAGAAACACCAACTGTCCAAAACTAACAGCCTTACAAAAACCCTTTTAGTACATCCTGCACAAAGGGTATATTTTCCTCATCTGAAGATAAATGAGTTTTCTTTGACAACACAAAAACATTCCTCCAAAACTGAGAGGTGTCATAAAAATGACAATAAGATCCTATCTCCCTGCTGCATGTGCTTTCCTCACACTGCTATTGCAAAACACTTGCTGTAGGCATAAGCTGGAAGAAGTCTGATCAAAAGAGGGCCATGAAAATGATCCAAGGAGCCTGGAGCACCTCTGCTGCAAGGACAGGCTGAGGGAGCTGGAGTTGTTCAGCCTGGAGAAGAGAAGGCTCCAGGGAGACCTAATAGTGACCTTGCAGTACCTGGAGTGGGCTACAAGAAGGCTGCAGCAGGATACCTCTCAACTAGATTTGGCTGTTCAAGGCTTCATCCAACCTGGTTTTGAGCAATCCCTAGGGAGCAGACATCCACATCTCCCTGGGCAACCTATTCCAGACTCTCACCACCCTCATACTGAAGAACTTCTTCCTAAGCTCCAGTCTAACTCTGTTCTCCCTCAGCTTCAAACCATTCCTTTGTCCTGTCTCTAGACACCCTCACAAAAACTCCCCCTGCAGCCTTCCTGTAGGATCCCTTCAGGCACTGGCAGGCAGCTCTGAGGTTCCCCCTGAGTCTTCTCTCCTCCAGGCTGAACACCCCCAGCTCCCTCAGCCCCTCCTCATAGCAGAGCTGCTCCAGGCCTTGGATCATCCTTGTGGCCCTGTTCTGGACTCACTCCAACAGCTCTTGCAACAGCAGGTGAGGATTAGACCTTGCAGCTTAACACTATTTAGTTTAAGACACACACCAAACCCACTACAGGATGCACAAATCATTTAAAGAATTGTGCTAAGAACCTCTCAGTGCCATGGATTCATGTGAAGAGGAAGGACACAGATACTGTACAGAAGGTATTTCAGTACATGCAAGTAAAGAGCCATAAACTATTGAAGCTCAAACATTCATTTGAGCAAAACAAAGAATCCAATTGAAATGACAACTGAAAAGACAGTTGGCTCAACTCTTCCTATTGCTTGGAAGCTTGAAGTAACTCCTAGTTATCCAAAAGGTACCCCAAAGAATGACAGCAGAAGTCTTTTATTTAAGTACCCACAAGTCATCCTCACTGAGCTCATCCTCACACTGACTGATCCTGGCTGAAAAAGCAAATGCTGGGTTCCCACAGGCAGAGGAGTTAAAAAAACCCTAAAGTCTGAAATTAAATCATCCTGAAGATTTCATCTGATCATTTTCCCATTAGCAAACCTGCACCACCACTCTTTGTAGAGGGGGAATAAAAATATCCAAACACAATGAAAAGCATTTCTGGCTCTCTCTAATCCTGACTGGTCCAATACATGCCCAAATGCAGGTATTTCAGACACTGTTTGGCAAGGAACTTTCAGCACCTTCTGTTACAAAACCACCCAAATCAACCCTAGATTTTTTTTTGTTTACCATTTCAAGGCAACCTACCTCCCATCTCTGCATCTGCACTGCCCTTTGTTTTTCCAACCTGCTTCTGCTTTAGTGGTCCTCCTGCCCCTTGCTGTCCCTTTCCATTTCCATTCTGAATTGTTGCATTGGAAGAATTCACAACTTTGTGGGGTGAAGATGGAGGACTATTAAGTTTGTTATTAGTGTGACCACTGGCTTGTCTGTCTTTTAGTCTTTTCTTCAGGTGTTCTTGCATTTTAAGACTCCTTTCGTCTCGCTGAATGAAGTTTGTCCTTCCATGAGAACGAGGTTCTGCAAGGAAAACACAACTTGCTTCATTACTCACAACAACTTCTTTGACAGCTGAGGAATGCTGAACCTCAATTTGAGATGTGAATAGCTACAGTAAAAACACAACTTGAAAACCCATGGAAACTGAGGAGTTTCACAGCTGCTATTCAGGGGTCTCCGGGCAGCAGAGCAAGAGGTCAGAAACACAGCATCACACAGAACAGCAGAAGCTGGAAGGGACCTCTGGAGATCATCTAGTCCAACTCTCCTGCTACAGCAGGGGCACCCACAGTAGGTTGCCCAGGATGACAATGTCCAGGCAAGTTTGGTATCTCTCCAGAGAAGCAAACTCCACAATCTCTCTGGGCAGCCTGGGCCAGGGCTCTGACACCCTCACATCAAAGACATTTTTCCTCATCTCCTGGGTTCCAGTTTGTGCCCACTGCTCTTTCTCCTGTTGCTGGGCACCACTGAAAAGAGTCTGGCCCCAGCTTCTTGCCCTTTAGATGTTAATAAGAATTGAGATGATCTCCTCTCAGTTTGCTTCTCTCCAGACTAAACAGCCCCAGGTCTCTCAGCCTTTCCTTGTCAGAGAGATGCTCCAATCCCCTCAGCATCTTCCTCTGGACTCCCTCCAGTAGTTCCCTGTCTTTCTTGATCTGAGAAGCCCAGAACTGGACCCAGCACTCCAATGCCTCACTAGGGCAGAGCAGGAAGGGAGAAGAACCTCCCTTGACCTGCTGGTCACAGTCTTAATGCACCCCCATTATAATACACATCTATGGCACAGCTAACTGGCAGTCTACAGACCAGGCTCAAACCAGTGTAGGAGCACAAACCTCAGGTAAGAGCAGAAGCTTGAGGAGGGCAGATTCAGACTGGAGACTAGGAAGAAATTCTCTCCAGTGAGGGTGGTGAGACATAGGAACAGGTTGTGCAGGAAGGTTGTAGATGCTCCCTCCCTGGAGGTGTTCAAGGCTAAGCTGGACAAGGCCTTGAGCAACCTTCTCTGGTGGAAGGTGTCCCTGTCCATGGCAAAGTGGTTGGAACTAAATGACCTCTTAGGTCCCTTCCAACTTAAACCATTCCATGAGTTAATGAATTAAATTAAAGGCATTTCCATTGAACTTCATGTGATGAAGTTTTTTAAAACCTGTTGTGAATAGTCCAGAGTGGTTTTGGAGAGCACCATTTTACAGCAAGGTAGAAGCAATTAGTGTGTGGCAGTTACAGGAACTGTGAAAAACACAGTATTAAAACACTTCTAAGCTACTGAGTTTGCATTAAATCCTTTAGAACAGCAGATTTGAAGTTTGTACAATCACTCTGTTCAGTCTGGAGAGGAGAAGGCTCCCAAGTGACCTTATTGTGACCTTGCAGTATCTTAAGGGGGGGCTGCAAGAAAGCTGGGGAGGGACTTTTTCAGTTGTCACATAGTGATAGGACTGGGGGGCATGGAACAAAGCTAGAAATGGGGAGATTCAGACTGGATGTTAGGAAGAAGTTCTTCAGGATGAGGGTGGTGAGAGCCTGGAATGGGTTGCCCAGGGAGGTGGTGGAAGCCTCATGCCTGGAGGTGTTTAAGGCCAGGTTGGATGAGGCTCTGGACAGCCTGATGTAGTGTGAGGTGTCCCTGCCCATGGCAGGGGGGTTGGAACTGCATGATCCTTGTGGTCCCTTCCAACCCTGATTCTGTGATTCTGTGGTTCTATGATTCTTGCACGGGCAGAGTGCTTTCAGAGCAGGCTTGCCACAAGCTAAGATACCACACAGACAGACATGAAGGCTCAGGCAGTCTAATAACTAGCAGCAAAGTCACAGAAAGCTGTGGAAGAGCTGCTGACAGACCTCATCAGGCTCAGACAGATGTCCTGAGTGAAAGGCCACCCTGTGCATCTCAGCGTCACCTCCCTCTCACCTTGTTCTTGAAACACATGCGGTGGTGGATGCTGGTGAATGAACTGTGGTGGCAGCTCTCCTGTCCCAGGAACTGGAGGGTACACTGGGTGAGGTGGGTGGGGAAGCAAAGCATGGTGATGATGCATGTAATGTGGCACGTGGGGAGGAGGAGGAGGGTGCATAGAGGGATGGAATTCAGCCGAGTGCGGCAGTACCACCACTTTCCGGACTCCGTTTTCTTCCACCACCTGTCATGCAACAGAAGAAATTAAAAAGTTAAGACCAGTAACAATCTTGTAACTATTGTTACAAGTTAAAGACTTGTTAAAGACTATTGTCTTTATTGAATAAAAGAACCTCTGTGCTTAAGCTCAGAACCACAACCTGAGAGCCAAGGACTAATGAACTGCACTGGAAACTCAGCATTTGTCACAGAAGAAACCAGAGTCTGAGGTGGCTCACACAGCACAGCCCTGGGCAATCTGTAATTTCTGAATGATGTAAATACTCTTTGAAATGTGAATTGTTCAGGCTGTAATTCCCAGTCTCCTTGCTGTGAATCTGGAAGAGCTCCTTCACACCATGTCCTGACTGACAGCTGTCCTGTACAAGCCCCTGCACACCCTCTGGCCTGTGGTAGATGTCTGTGTGCACCTTCCTAGCCTATGGCAAGCACAAAGCACTTCCAGTCAACTCTGCTGTCTTCTACTCTGATCCAACTCAACTCAAATGTCAAAATACCTCATGTTTGCCACGGGCTAAGAGGATTCAGACAAGGAACCTGTCTGTGTGTCTAAACTCCAGTGTGCAAGATGCCAAGACAGCACATGCACATGTATGCACACATGCACACACCTGAGTATGTCCTAAACTGGCAGTAACCAGGCTCCTTCTGCAAGCATCAAGTCATAGAATCACAGAATGCTCTGGGTTGGAAGAGATCTCCAAAGTTCATCCAGTCCACCCCCTTCTGCCCTCAGCAGGGGCATCCTCAACTAGATCAGGTTGCCCAGAGCCCTGTCCAGCCTCACCCTGAATATCTCCAGAGATGAGGCCTCAACTACCTCCCTGGGCAACCTGTTGCAGTGTTCCACCACCCTCATGGTGCAGAACTTGTTCCTAACATCCAACCTCAATCTGCTTTTCTCTCATTTCAAACCAACACCCCTCATCCTGTCCCTGCAGGCCTTTGCAAACAGCCTCTCTCCATACCTTCTTGTAGCCCCTTTCAGGTACCAGAAGGCTGCAATTAGTTCTCCCTGGAACCTTCTCTTCTCCAAGCTGAAGAACCCCAACTCTCTCAGCCTGTCCTCATAGCAGAGGTGCTCCAGCCCTTGGATCATTTCTGTGGCCTCCTCTGGACCTGTTCCAACAGGTTAATGCCCTTCTTGTGCTGATCTCTAAGAAATTTTCAACCTCTCCATGCAGCCCTTTGTTACTAAACACATACCAAATTTATGTGTTGGGGCATTTCAAGATAAAGCCCTTACAGAAAAGCAGAGTCTGTGTTTTATCCTGTAAGGTCCTTCAAGCTCCTCTCTCCCAGTGTAGTTAGTTTGGCTGCAGGGAATCACTGCAGCATTTCCTAGTTTATGGCTTTATGGATGTTGAAACCTTGCTGAAGCCCAAAGTACATCTTGAAAAGCTCCTCAGCTGAAGACAGAGCAAACTAAGGAGAAATTACTGTGCTGAAGGGAAACAGAATGTGTCTGCTGGGGAACTGCTGTGACAAAGTTCAGCTGTCAGAGGCCCTCAGTCAGCTCTATTAGTAGCAACTCTGAACTGTCTTTAAATAGAAAGAAAAAAAAAATTACAAGAAGCCACTTAAGAGTAAGCTCAGACTGAATAGACTTTGGTTTAGAAACAACGTGGGAGGCCTTCTGATTCACCAACAGCCCTGAAGACATCCCCTGAACCACACTACAGTGCACAGAATGGGAACACAGGCTGCAGCACACACAAGTCAAGGCTCACTGTGACTGTTTTCTGCCTCTGTTAGCTCTGTTTTGTGTATATAGTAAGCAAGAAGACATGGCACAGTTCTGAGTAGAAGGATCTTAACGCAGCAAGACTTTGACAGTGTTCAACAGCCCCAAGTTGCTAATGTGCCCATTAAGCACTGCTGAATCACTTCAAAGGGCCTTTCAAAGGTCCCTTCCAACCCAAACTGTCCTATGGTTCTATTCTCTGATTCATTCCACTTGGGCAGAAACCAACATGACAACTCTGGGCTCCTCCAGACAGATTGGGGAACAAAAAGCTGAGAGTCTCAACTGCTGACAAGAAGAGCAGAAGTAACTCAAGCTCTGATTTAAGACTTGTCTATCCCTGTCATAATGACCAAGGGAAAAGAAAACAAATCAGACCTCCCTGGTTTCATGTGACAGCAAACATAGAACAAAGGTATTTTTCTGTTTGCACACCTCAGCCTCTGCCAGTGCTTTGCTATTCTTTGCACTCAAGACTCCATTTCATATTGATGCAATAAATTCTCTGGGGGATCTGTCTTCAGGAGCTGCATGAAAGCATCTACTTAGAATAGCAGAAGCATGAGATGCAGAGGCAGCTGTATGCAAAACCCCAACTGTCTGGAGAACACAAGAACAGTTACAAGGTTTTCAAGTCTGCTTAGGAAACTCCAGGTTTTGAGCATCACTAGAAAATGAGAGACTTCACCTGTCCTGTCTAAACATCTGTTTTTCATCACTTCCTTTTGCAGAGGCAGTCACTTAACAGCAAATCAAACTGGGAACTTCAAATACCTCTACTAACAGTTCCAGTGCCCCTCACAGCTCTGATCTACTGATCACACGTTAGGGGCTGGAAGTGACCTCAGAAGATCATCAGCCCACCCTCCCCTGCCAGAGCAAGATCACCTGGAGCAGGTCACAGGAACTCTTCCAGGGAGGTTTTGAGTATCTCCAGAGGAGACTCCACACCCTCCCTGGCAGCCTCGGGTGGGAAGGAAAATGGGTGAGGATGGAAAAGTAAAGCTGGGAGCGAAGCCCAGAGCCTTGCTCATTTCATAGGCACTAACACTCCTCACACTTCTGCTACAAAAGCAGTGTTTTGCTGAATCATAGAATGGTCTGGCTTAGAAGGGACCTTAAAGATCACCCAGCTGCAACTCATGGAGGGGTCCACCATGGGCAGGGACACCCAGACCAGGGTGCTCAAGGCCTCATCCAGCCTGGCTTGGAGCCTCCACAACTTCTCTGGGTAATCTGTTCCAGTGCCTCACCACCTTACTGAAACAAAAATCCCCCAAAGCAGATCAAATTTCACCTCCAATAAAGTTAAATGGTTGATGGGTTGCATGAGGAAAACAAAAGCAATGCTTACAAGAGCTGTTCCAGACAAAACCATTCAATAGACTTATCATTAAATCAGCCACACCCACAAACACACTGAAGTAGAATAAAGTTTACCTGAGATACATAACCAGGAGGCACAAATATAGGTGGCATAGAACCATTTGGTGACATCATAGGAACATGTGCTGGACCTGGGAAGTAACAAGGTGCCACTATTTAACAAGCAAAGCTTTTACAAGCTCAAGACACATATATTCCAAAGGTGGTGGCTTGCTTTGGGACTTGAAAAGCCAGCAGCTGCATCCAGCTCTAGTTGTGGAACTACTTGTAGACAAGCAGGTTTAGAAGCAAGGCTTAAAGTAGCTCAGTAAGGAAAATCAGGTTGGGGGAGAAACTTAAATCAGCAGGAGTGTGAGTTTAAAGAAGAGTAGTGACTGTACCAAGCGAATCTATGCAATCTGCAATGTTTTTTAGTGAGGGATAACTCATTTTCACACTCAAAATACACAATGAGTACAATGTAATCACCTCCAAGAAGCACCCAGAAGTTCAGATGGTGCTGCTGAATGCAAGTATGGCTGTACATTTACTCTACAAAAAGCACAGGTTAGATTCAGCCCAACCACCAAAACATCCACCCAACAGTTCAGCAGCTGTACAAAAATCGGCAGAGATTAATTTTAACTCTTATTTTCTGACAGAGCTTAAATCCTGCAGCAACAACATTGGCACCACAGCAATGCTGGCAGCTGGTCTAGCAACTTCTTCATTTTAAGTGAGACTAAGTATTCTTTTTTCACATCAAACTGAGAGAAAAGTATCCCTCTCTGGGACTTGATGACAATAAAATGTCCACATTTTACATTGTATCATTTGAAATGGTGAAAAACATTCTAAAAATGGAAGCTCTGATTCAAATTCAACTTGACATCCAGAAGGTATTTTGACCTGGGGGAGCTGTTAAATTCTGTCACTTACCCAGAAGGTAAAAAAGCAGTTTGCAGGCTACACACAGAGGGCAGAAATGCTCCCCACAACACCAGCAGGCTGCTAGCGCTGCTGCCTGGCAGTATAGAGAGGTCACAGAGCACCTAGTGAAGTTATTTAGGTTAGTGTGCACTAGATCTCATGTAAATTCATGTGTTAGGAGTCTGAGAAGACAGTCAAGGATCATCACAAAACCAGCTGAGATGCCAGCCTGGTGTACAGCAGCAAAGCCTGCAGAGCTGCAGGGCATTGTGGCCACTTCCCAGCACTATCTCACCTGGGCTTTAAGTTCAGACTGAAAAATCTGATTTATTACATTGCAGAACATACAAAAAAAAACAACCCACATCTAACATCACAGAAACAAATGCTGGTAGGAATCCTGTGATAGCTGCAGAAACAAAGGCTTTGGGTTCAGCATTTCAATGTTTTTCCTTTACCTTGAATACACTGAATGTGTCCATCTTCAGTTGTAATGGTAAATGTTTCACCTGGGTTTACCTGCACAAGAATAACCTGCAGAAAACAAGAAATGATGTTTGAGTGCTTGGGTTGCTTTTTTAACTTTAGAAATTATGGATGTTATGTTAAATCTGGATGTTAGGAAGAAGTTCTTTCCAGTGAGGGTGGTGAGACACTGGCACAGGTTGCCCAGGGAGGTTGTGGCTGCAGTGTCCCTGCAGGCCTTGAGTGACCTGTACTAGTGGGAGGTGTCCCTGCCTATGGTGGGGGGTTGGAACTGGATGAGCTGAGATCCCTTCTAACCTAAACCATTCTATGATGGGATTGTGAGCTCTAGGTAAGTGTTTGGGCTTGATGAGCTCAAAGGTTCCTTCCAACCTCAACAATTCAAAGATTCTAAGAGTAAGACTGGAGATCTGCCAGACCACAAAGAACCAGGAGAGATGAGGTCTGCTGTGAACAACAGCTGCTGGGGATGGACATCAGCAGGGGACAGAACTCCATAGGCAGGTATTAAACCTCATCTTGGAAAGCAAGAAAATTCAGAGGCAGGAAAGGAAATGCTTTAGGAATTCAGAGCCTCTGAACAGTCACATCTCCAGAACAGGTTTCAATTAACTGAAGTTCTCAGAAACAGTTCAGGAAACTATTAAGGGAACTCAGTTGAAAGGATCATAAGTGAGTGGTGTAATCACAGGGCTGCAGAGCAGCTCTGAGACTGGAATTTTAAGAATACATGGGGCAATGTCATACAGGAATGACTCACTATGATTAATGAAGCAAACAGTTCCATCTCCCTCCCACCAAGGAAGATTTCCAAGAAGCTTGAGTGTTTCTAATGAGTCAATCTAAGCCCAGTTAGAGGACAGACTGCTGCTAGGAGTGACAGTAATGTCAGGCTTACTGTAGAACACTCAGGTGTCCCACTTGAGAACTGGTGGGCTCAAGCTGTGTCCAAAGCACTGATCACTGCTTTGCCTTCCTCCTTTCGCCTTCCATCACTTTCCACTGCTGAATTCTTTTTCAGGATAGAAATTCCCTCCAGGCTTTCTGTGAAATGAAGCTCCTGAGCTAAGTGTTTGAAGGGACTGTCTGAAGGGACTGGCCAAACAGCCAAACAAGTTGCATTGCTGAGAACAAACCCACTGTGCAGTAATCTGTAATCAGCCTACCCTCTATGGCAGCAAAATAATTAAAGTCAGTCTGTGTTAATAAAGTTTCTAAAGCAATTCTCTACTTAAACTTGCAAATGCAAGACTGGTTCAGAAGCCTCTCTACAGGAAAAGTGTCACAAAGAAGAGCAGCAAGTGCATTTGTCAGGCACCCAAAGGATGGCAGCATCACAGAATTGTCAGGGTTGGAAGGGACCACAAGGATCAGCCAGTTCCAACCCCCACTGCCATGGGCAGGGACACCTCCCACTCGGTCAGATTGCTCAGAGCCACATCCAGCCTGGCCTTAAACACCTCCAGGGATGAGGCTTCCACCACCTCCCTGGACAACCTGTTTCAGGCTCTCACCACCCTCATGTTGAAGGTATACACTAAATCTCTCCTCCTTTAGCTTGGATCCATTCCCCCTCAGTCCTATCACTACCTGACACCTCAGCTTTCTTGTAGCTCCTTCAAATACTGGAAGGCCACAGTAAGGTCTCCTTCTTCAGACTGAACAGCCCCCAGCTCTCTCAGGCTGTCCCCATAGCAGAGCAGCTCCAGCCCTCTGATCATCAACATGAGATGGCTGTTTATGTGCAGGCATGTTAGAATGAGAAACCTTGGCACATTAACATCAAATCACATTTTGGGTCCCATGAGGAATCTTCACTAGACTGGGCTAGACATGCAGTGCCCCAGGCTTGAGAAAGAGGCTGGAAAGCTGCCCAGCAGAGAAAGACCTGAGGGGTGTCAATCAAAAGTCTGTTGAAGACATGCCCAGGTGGCCAAGAAGGCCAACAGCATCCTGGCTTGTGTCAGAAATGATGTGGTGTGGCCAGCAGACCAGGGCAGGGATTATCTCTCTGAACTCACCACTGCTGAAGCCACACTTCAATACTGGGTTCAGTTTTGAGGCCCTCACTACAAGAAAGGTATTAAGGTGCTGGAATTGCCCAGAGAAGGGCAATGAAGGTGGTAAAGGGTCTAGAGCACCTTTCTTTGTTTTTTTGGGGTTTTTTGCTACTCAGATCTGTCGTATTTGTAGCTGCTAGGGCTGGGGGCAGATGATGCTACTCAAGTTAAGATGCAGTGTTAAAATGTCAGGGATGCCTGGAATATTTCTGAGTGCCCTGGAATTGTGCCTCCAAATGATGGGAAGATGTCAGCATTTGCTGTACAAGGCACTCAGCCTCTGAAACAGTGAATTCACTTCAGCTTTACTGCCACCTTATACAAGCTTGGGATTCAAACTATTTTGCTTTCACCTTTGCCTGCATTTCCAGCCCTACCAGGTGCCTCTGACAGGCTGTGTCCAAGAAAATTCTCAAGTTTCAACTACATATACTCAGGTTTCACCACTAGGCTGTAATTATTAATGAAGGTGCTTGACAGCAGGAAGCCAAGATCCTTCCTCCTCTCATATCCCTGCAACAGGCTCCCTGGCTGAGAGCACTGCAAGCCCTTGCTGATCTTTATTGATTATTTAACATGACCTGTAAGAAGCACATTCAAAACCTTCATGCTTTATTAAATCCATTTGATTTCTTCCTTTTATTCTTTGTAGATGAATTTTCAAGTGTTTCCATGCATACAGCAAACATTCCTTTCAATTCACAATTCTTTTAAATTTCCTCTATGTTGATGTGACAGGAGGAGGGGCAATGGTTNCTACCAGTGGTGGTAGAGTGTGCCATGACTTAGGAGGAGGAATTGACTTGCCTGTTGTATGCTGTCCCCATTCACCATGTGAGGTAAAAGTGGCACTTCATTCAGTATGGGTGTAGCTTCCAGTGGAGGCGGCTGGTCAGCCATCATGTCTGAGAACCACTCATGGACAGCTGCTCACATCAGCCCCCTGGGAAAATAACAAGGCAGACACAAAGTCAGACACATCTCCCCTCTGCCCCAAAGAATTCTCTACTGCTTTTGCCAAACTTGGTACCAGTGATATGAAAAATACAGCCCTGCCTTCAGGACACCTGTGGTTTTCTCCTCCATAGAATCACAGAAGTAACCAGGATGGAAAAGATCTCTAAGATCATCAAGCCCAACCTATCACCTAACACCTTCTAATTAACCAAGCCATGGCACTGAGTGCCTCATGCAGTCTCCTCTTAAACACCTCCAGGGATGGGGACTCCACCACCTCCCTGGGCAGCCCATTCCAATGCCAATCACTCTCTGTGTGAAGAATTTCTTCCTGACATCCAGCCTGAACCTGCCCTGGCACAGCTTGAGGCT